>BMAO01002028.1:0-31428 GCA_019973975.1 Trichonephila clavata
ATTTTCAAATATAAGTCACAAGCAACAGAATAATGTTTATTCTCGGGAAAACTTAAAACTAAATTGTTAGAATAACATTAATTATAAGAGAAAAGTATTAATCCATCCTTATACATATTCCAATTTCAAGAGCAAAAACAGCTGTAAAAAAATATTGCCTTTTACGTATTACAGAAGCAGTAGCGTAGCGAAGAATATAGCCCCCCCCCCGTAAATTTAGGTTTGGGCCCCAGGCCCAAAATACATAGTGTTAGTCAAGCTTTGGGCTTCCTAGAGCGCCTGGGAGTCAAGTCCTTGTACTTCCTCACCAAACTGGTAGATCCCCCAAATATCAACCCCATATCATAAAAAAATGGCACCATAGGATTAACATGGGGATTGATATTTTAGTGCGTAAGCCCTCCCCTGCCCAAAGCAGGTTTCGGCCATCTCTTATTCCTAATAGGAAAGTATCTAGAGCCGTTTCAAAGAACTTTAGAGTGCCACATTTCATACTTTAACGATTAAGCCATCGAATAGAAGATACCAGAATACCAAGCTTAATCGTAGAATTCAATAATTTTGTGTGCTTTAACTGTCTTGTCTAGTTACTTCATGAAATATCTAGTTATTTTTATGAAATAAGGGATTTCTCACTTAAACGGCAAAGTATATATAGATGGGTTTTCCCGCAGAAAGAAGATACGCCTGTCTTCAAGCGCGCGGTGTAGATGTTCGTCATCAGACCGTGGATGGGAAGCTCTCTTATGCGAACATCTAAAGACAAGATGAAACATTTTTTTAAACTGACTCTACTCAGAGTCGAATGTAGCCCGATCTAGCAAAAGAAGTGGCACCCAATTGGGTATGGGGACTAATAATGACACGGAAAGTAAAATTCCGTGGTAAAAAATTATTAATTCCATTTATTTCCCTGACGAAGAATCCGACCCCATTCAATAGGACCTCTGTTCTCAGATGCAACCTGGCACAAGGAATATTCTATACAATATATGCTACGTGTACTACAGGGGATGGCAACCTTTTAGCTGTGAGTGCCAAACCATACCCGTAGGATTCAGTGTGTCACACAGAAGTACATGTTTGAAACAATTCAATTCCCACGATACTGCATTCAGAATTGAGAACATAGGTGAATGTAATACAGATTTACATTTTTATTATATATTAATTTTGCATCATTTAAAATTTTTATATACATGAAAAAAGAGCATAAAATATAACTATTTCTTCAATAAAAAATAAAATAAAATTGTTTATATATTATGTATTTTTAAACATATTTGTTAAAATAAGAAATAGACACCGTGAAAAATAAGTATTCCCCTTCTTTATAGTTAAATAAAAATTTTAATGCTAATCTAGTGCCTGCACCGCTCTACTTTCGTAACTTGGAGACATAACATTACTTTTATAACGATATGGACGCTATCTATTTTCTGCACCATGGAAAAAAAAACCCTCTGCATCATCGAACCCTGAAACTTGGGCTCACAAGGCCAGAACCTGAACAACTACGCCACCCAGCAGGCTTAAGGGGGGGGGGGATATGGAGAAAATGATATACATAGAGTGAAAGTGTGTTTGAAAACGGTGTTTTCGCGCGCGCGCGAATATTTAAAAACTAATAATACAGTAACCTCAAAGTATTTTCTATCGTCATGAGAGAAAGTTTCTACACATCTTTACATTTATAAATAAAGTTTTCGGAGTAGAGGAGACACGTCCTCGTCGCGGAGATCACCGTTTCTGTAATTTTCTCTAATTTAGGAACATCTAAAGAACCTAAAGAAAATAAAATCACTTTGAGATTAAACTCAAAATTAAATCGATTTTTGCAATTTTTCTCAAAAAGCTTAGTAATAATTTCTTTAAAAAATATTACGAGACAGTTTAAATATGAAGATAGTACAACGCACGCAAAATGAAACTTTGTTGGGGAAATGCATTGGAATGTTTTTCATACAAAAATTGCCTTAAAATATTTCCTTTCATTCAGTAGAAGTTTTTAGTCAACTTTATCGATATAAAAATATTAATAATATAATGATTTATTTATAAAAATGCATCTAATATTGTAGTAAATAAGCACATATCTATGTATTTATATGCATACAGTAAATTGCTATATTAACTATTTATATCGTTTTTTTATATTTTGGTGCGTCCAATCATTCAAAGGTACGGTTACACCTACAAAAAGTACCTAAAAGTTGCATCGCAACTTTAGTTCGTTCTTATTGTTTTTATTACCATACAAACAGAAAGGCTGCACATAGTTTCGTTATAGAAAAATACGTATTATCAATGCACTTATTTTCGCTGTTTCTGTAAGAGAAAATGTTTCTAGACAGTCGTATTTAAATTAAAAAGCAATGAAAAAAAAACGTAGTTCTAAGTTCCTTAAAGTAAGGAGAACAATCGTCCTCCTTTAGGGAGAAGAGTCCTTCTTTTATAGGTAATGTCCTTCCTCGAAAAGTGTCCTCCTACTTGTACGCCTTTTCAATATTTTAAAACTAATCTGTTAATCTCTGCATTCAGAGATCCCAGGCCGAACTGTTATGCGTCATGTGCCGGTACAGTGCGAAATTTCGGAGATATTAATATATTTTGTACATAATCAGGGATCTACTTTCTTCAAAACGATTCAAAAGATGGAGGGTGAACAGATTTCAGTTATTAAAGTTAGTCTTACTTTGAACGATTCTGTCCTTCAATAAAAATAAAAATCGGAAGAAAGATTTATTCCTTTAATATAAAAATATTGTCAAACTTAGAAGAATCAAATCCGGCCTAACGGAAAGGTTTACCAATGAAGTGAAGAATTTTTACCAATATTGCGAAGAATAGTCTGAAACAAATATCACAGGAAATAACAATTTTCATTGATGTTTTTTAACTTCAACGAAAGTAAATTGTGTTGAGATTTTATCCAGAAAAAAAATCCACTATATTAAAATGGATGACAAGAAATTAGAAGACTGAATGTATATTTAAATTCTGATAAATGAGAAGAATAGGAAAGTAAGCAGGTTGAAATTGATAAAAGATGGGTGGAAATATGTGACCATTCCGAAAATGAACGCATTCCATATGAAAATTTATAGTTATTGAATTTTCGTTATGTTGCTTTGGAACTAATGCAGCAGTTGATGGAGTTTTTTTCAACTGGTAATGATATTTGGACAAGTGAGAAATCGAGATTGAATATTGATACTTTAGCAGTAGCACTTACCATGAAGTTTAATATTGGTAATATTTCTTGCCACGAAATTTCCGATACAGCAAAAAAGTATATATTGACAAAAAATTCCTTTAATTTATATATAAGTAATTAATTAATAGAGATTTTAGTGTAATTGGCGTATTTTTGTTTGAATAAAGACAAAGTTTATTATATTTATGTTGCAATTTTTTTCTTTAATATTTCGTCGTTCTTTTCATTGTAAAAAGATCGGTCCCCTTACTTGAAGACTCCCAAATAGATAAGTTTTCCCACTTGGAAAAATTAGTGAAAACCAAATCAACTATCCTTTCCTTCTAAAACATTGTTTATGAGATAGACTGCTTTTCTATTACACTAAAAGGGAAGTATTGCATACATTTAGCACAAACACTTGCAATCAATCCATAACTCTCTTGAGTGTCGAAGATTCAAATATTCCTTCCAGTGAGTGCAAAACAAAAAAGTTGTTAATATACTCATGGCACATATTTATGAAATTCCATTTTAACAGAGAGACAAACTGACACCAACTTCCTTGATTTTTAATTGTCTTGTACATTTCTTTCCAGAATCGCTAAATCATCATTTTTTTTAGTTTAGGTTTCCGTTGGAGAGTACAGCATAGAAGCTTGCATGCGATGAGCGTTAAAATTAATGAGCTGGGATTGGAATCTTATGTTTGGATTATTTTTTCTGAGAAATGATTAGCTGTTTAATTTGAGACTGGAATATATACGTTGGGAAATTAAACATAACATACATAAAACCCAAATGAAGTACACTTTGTTTTCATTGAATAGGAAATGGGGATCAGTTATGTATTTAACACGTTCTTAGTTTTTTCAATAGGCTTATATATTCCAATATAAAATTATATAGACATTTTTTTTTCAGTAACAAATCGAAATTATTTTAAAGATGTAATTATTTTAATTTTTAGAGAAGAATCAACAAAAGTTAATTATAGGTTTTGAAGCTACTGCAAATAATATTTTTTCCCCAGATAGACATATAATGTGAACAGCT
The DNA here is from genome assembly GCA_019973975.1 of Trichonephila clavata. Classification (NCBI taxonomy): domain Eukaryota; kingdom Metazoa; phylum Arthropoda; class Arachnida; order Araneae; family Nephilidae; genus Trichonephila; species Trichonephila clavata. The sequence goes on from BMAO01002028.1 coordinate 4,253, forward strand.
GGTGTGGCAATATTAAAATAAATTTCAATCCACACTCAGCAAATGAATGCAAAAAAGGTAGAGTACAAAATTGTGTAACTGGTTTAACATAAAAGTGAAATATTTAAAAGGTCAATTATGCTCTACTGAAAGACTAGGCAACCTGATTGGAGTATCTTATTTTTACTTCTATACTTAATCTTGTTATTAAAGAAAATTACCGAATGGTTTGCTATCAATATTCTGTAATTCCAAAGCAATATCATCTAAAAAGACTTTTAGACGAGGGGCAAGTGGTAATCTATACTTTATTTAGAATTCATAACTTATTTCACATTTAATTTTGTACGCTACGATAACCAGATTAAGTTATCAAGAAAAGTTCCCAAAAATATATATTAAACGCTTGTTCCAATTTTTCACCTAAAAATGTTCAGTCTAATGAAACATTCAAGCAATGCACAAAAGAACAATTTTTACTTCAGACAATATTTAAAATATAAACGTAAAAATGAGACCCATTTCTCATCCACAGTATTAACAAAATTATACGAATACAATATAAATGTTTAATTTTGTAAAACCATTAAGTGTTACAAGAAATCACCAACAAATATTCTCTGAAAGACTAAATTATAAATGCATCTAGCCTTACAGAAAACAACAGCTAGTATTTTCAATTAAACACATTCTTTAATATAAATGAAATGAACACAAAATAAATGGTAAAAATATGTAGTGTTTAAGGATTCAGCTTTGGTAGTATTCTCGTCGTTCAAGACAGTCGTTTGTATTTCAACCCATATTCCTTTCAAAAACTTTTCACTGCATAATACGTACCTGTTCATTCTCTTGCACATCTATTTAAGTCGTTTGATGCCTAAAAGGTCCTGTCACATTCAAACCACTCGTAGTGCAATTTGAATTATCTAATATATTTCCATTAATTGACATCGATAATCGAGATATAAAAATATATGACGATTAAATACTTCAAAAAAATTTTTTTTAGTTTAAATAAATAAATTGTAATGAATAGTAATTCCGCTGGTGGAAAAAAAAATCCATTTTTTTCAGGTCCTTTACTGGAAAGGACTAGTGTTTAAAAGGATTGTTGAGCGAAGTCTAATAAGAGATCACGTGATGGCTAAAGATTTATGCATGTCTTTATTCGGGGGATCTTTGCTTTTAAATAGAAGGTTTTTTTGTTAGAAAATTGCAATAGTTTAATACAAGAGTCTAATGTGACATCAAAAAGTGAACGAATGGGATTTTAAAAAGAAATTGAGACTTCAATTGCTATTCAGAAAACTGTTGAAAAAGCTGGCGTTTAAAAAGCTCTCTAAAAGTTCTAGTAGTGTAAAAGTTTAAAAACTCATAACAGCCAACAATATACAGGGTTGCAAAATGCTTCTTCTTTTTTTGTTTTACTAAATTCCACTTAAAAGAATTAATATTATGTGCTGAATCGAATAGATGTTGTTAATCGTCATCTGTCGTTATAATATGACCGAGTATCCAGACATTCGAAATCGTCTGCACTTTTTAGAAATAAACATTTGTGGTCCAAGTATTATTCAGAGTAATATTCGAAAGCAAAGAAACGCATTTATTTTGTTTTTTAGAATGAGAAAATTGTGCAAAGAAGAAATTTCCGAAATAGTGTAAGGGCAGGAGAAAAGAATAAATACATAATTCAGAAAACGAACTATTTCTACGGCTTATCAAGTAGACACAAGGAAGAAATACATTTTCCTTATCATTCTATCAGTTCCAAGATATAAATTAAGAAATTCCTTTAAAATAATTAAAAAAAGACAACTCTGTATTCACATACACAGAGTATTCAAGACTTGATACATTAAAAGGTTTAGGAGAATGGGACATTTGAAATTTCAAATGCGCACGTGCAGTATGTATTACATAATGTAAAAGTATTTTTTATTTTGGCATTAGTGTGATTTTAAATCTGTTAAAGAGAGAAGCCTACCTTTCTCCATAAACTTTTAACTATTTTATGACACTGATGTTTTTTTTTAAAATTTATTTTCGATTGCATTCAGAAATATAGATAAGTAAAGCATAAGAGATCCGCGGGTCGAAAAGAGAAACATGGAACAATGCTAGTTAAATATCTTGCCCTTAGAAGATACCTTTGAATATGAAAACTGTTTGTGTTCTGGATAAATTGAAATAACAATAAAGCAAGTATCGAGAAATTGCTTACACAAGTTATTGCTTGGCCTTATTTCTTCAACATTCACAAATCAAAGGAAAATGTATTATTTAAAGAAAAAATATTTCATTTGTATGCATGAACTTAATAAAATGGGGATTATATACACATACATATTTAAATTCTAAATGTTTTCCTATCCAGTGATGAAAATTTTTTAAAACTAACTTGTAACTAACTAAAATTTCTAACCTTTGCAAACCATCTTATAAATTGCATTCCATCTAATTTAGCACATTTTGCTTGATACAATTTAGTATGCCAGATATTAATCCTAAATGTTAAAATAAACTTTAGAATATTCGTATAGTTTACGAAACTGAGTGTAAAGTATATTAATTAATATTTAACAGGTCAGCAAAAGATTCATTTGAAACGGTCTTTGGAAAATTACGGTGCACCCAATACGAAAGGAAAAACAGTGATTATATATACGGGAGCTCACATACAAAGTATCTGATATTCCTAGATGTATAATATAATCCATTAGGAAGTTCTATACGCGATAGGAGGTTTAAAAATATATTCCAGTAATAAAAATAATCAACTCTATAAGCGCGAAATATTTTGAAAAAGGAGAATTTCTAAAATCATGAGAAGAAATCGAGTGACAATATTCTGGGATTTTAACGTACAACACTGTTAGACGGGTCAGTTGCAGTCAAGCTCTGAAATAACTTGTCAGTTTGTTAGACGAAATAAAGACATTTTTCACTTGAAAAAACAATAGCTTTGATGAGTTTTCACAAACCGATTAGTTAATTCGAACTCATGTTTTTATATGACCAATCGGCATTGAAATGTACTTAATTAAAAACCTTTAAGGAAATGGTGTCATTGTATTACTAATGTATGAAAACATTAAAAAATATTATGACGAGCTTGACATTTTTCATTCGAGATTTGGAAATGAAACCCATGAAACAGTTTTCTCAGAGCAGCAAAAAATTTTCAAAACGCAATAACTTTTCCCCGTGTAACACATATTTGTTATTTACTTTGATTTTTGTTTTATTAACACTGGACTTAAAAGTTACATTACGGCTATTGGCGGCGGATCTCGTAATTTTGAGCCTGGGTCAAGTGACACCTGAGCTAGCACCTCACTCTACCCATACCTGTCATTAGGTTTATTAATGAAGAAACTATTTGTGCTTTTCTTTATTTTACGTTCATTCAAGTACTCAGTGCAAGGGGCCCTCTGGAGCAGTAGCTCTTGTTGTATGTAATTAAAAACTATTTCTAGATATCGACCTTTTTGATCGCTCTTTATTTAAAAAAAAGAAGGAAATGTAATATTTTAGAGAATTTTAAAAAATGGGAGCTTGGAAAAAAAATTATACAATCGTGTTTTCTTTGCTGACAAATTTTAAAAATATTGATACCCTTTTTACTCCCCCCCCCTTATAGAATGAGCTAATGATCTATGAATTAACATTAAAAAATAATGAACAAAATTTCATCCACTTTTCAAAAAGGTTCGCCACTTTTGGTTATAGATGAAATGTACGCCATGTCTTACAACACAGACAAAATTTAAGATACAAGCAAACAACCTTTTTGCTTCTCAATTAATTATGTTTCATATTCAGTTTAATGATTTTATACATTCAAGAAGTATAAGTATTATTGTTACATATAAAAGTCAATGTCTGATAAGAAAAATCAGTTCTCTTGTAACTTTAAAAATCATTAATGTCATGGATATGAAGAAAATATTTGTACATTAAAATTAAGAAGAAATCAAGAGTTTGCCTTGGTGTAAAAACATCGGAATAACCTAACTGTTAAAAAGGGGAGGGGTTCTATCTCTGTAATTTTCATTTGAGTTGCTGGTTTTCTATTTAAGTGTTGAAATTAAACACTTACGAACATCACGTTCTCACAGCGTATTTACAATTACGCTGTGAGAACGTTACGGCGATTGAAAAAAAGAAATTGTCCAGCACTAAACTGACCAGACGCTTTTATTGCGTTTGGATGCAAATAATGCATGACAAGCTAGGGAACGGAAAATGAATATATGGTTTTTGGCGGCCATGTGGCAGTTTCACATATTATTTTTGTTAATTTTGTAATGTTTAACTAAATAAATCAAACTAAACTCAGTGACTAAACAGCCCACAGAGTTTCAAGGCCTTTTGAGCCCATCTCAGTTTTCGTGGCCTAGGGCACTGAAGTGCATGAGCAGATGTTCCGGTCAGGCGGTCAGTCTGACGTAAAACCTCCAATGTTCAATTCCCAAGTAAGCTTGGCACTTCATTTTTTGACCCACTGAAGAGATTAAGTTCAACTTCAAGAAAAAAAAGTAATTCTTGAGAATTGAGATTACCGAGAACTGTTCAGTTGTTAGAATTCGACCACCATTGTTTTGATTTAACGAATAATTTGCAATTTTTTTTCTGGGAATGGCAACGACGAAAAATTTTGTAACTGTCTCTCAGACGACGTTACAATAATATTGAATATTTTCATTGGGTTACATTAAAACAAGAACTTAATTGGAAATATGCGCAAAAAATTATTCAATCATATTACTCAAAATTTCCTACATCGTAAGGCCTCCGAAAATGATTTTTAATGAAATGCCATTATTAAAAAAGTTGGTGATAAGCGACAGGTCAAATCTTGGGCATCCGAAAAATCACAATAAAAAACAAATGGTTAGTTTTGTTTGGTACATCATTTTGAAACAAATCATTTTCCATATAGTAATGCACTAAAAATTGTGTAACACTCACTACAATTGAACGCGTTTTTGGTAAGGTAAATAAAGTGTGGGCATCAGAGAAATCACAACAAAGTGTGGATACTCAAAGCCATTTTATGTACGAAATATAATTTAACAAACTCTTGTGAAAAATTTCACTAACTTTTAAACAACGACAACAATCCACTAAAAAAATCCACTTAAATGAGAAGTATACCAAAAAATACATTAATTATATACTATAGTATTATATATTTTATTCTTTGTACAGTAACTATACATAATTTTTATAATGTATTATAACTGTAAATTGTGTTTCTGTTGAAATTTTAAAATATATATATTAAATTACAATTTATGCTTTTTTTTCTATGAAAATTTCTGTTTCTCCATATGGACCAATTTTTTAATCAGGACCCCCCCCCTCCCCTTGGTCTATGGATTGCCGTTTTATCTATATTAAAATCTGGTCACCTTATCTTATATCCAATAAGAGTATCCATTTTTAACCTTCACCACATTTAACCTAAATAATAAGGAAATGGAAATTTGATGAATTATTCGGAGAGGGCAAAGGTAATTTTTTTTCTTCGGGTCATAATGAATATTCGATATCAATATAAACTAATTAAGGAAGCTTATCTCCTTTATAAAGATCCCAATTTGAGGACGTGAACCTGTGAATTGGTATTTTTACTTTAAATTATTTTACATTTATTCAAAAAAAAGAAGTAATTTTTTGTAAAAAAAAAAAGAATTTAGAATAATTATTTTGAAAATATGTTTCTTGTACAAATGTCTTTTCTAGACTGTAATTCAATCTTTTGAGATCCATTGCTTCTAAGTAAGGTACAAATAAACTGATAAATATATTAACCCACTTCACAAATCGATAGCAGCTTAATTTTCTGCCAACCGTATGTTATAAGTCTCCAAATTAATAACTTTTCTCTCCCTTTTCCTCGTCAATGAAATGTGGTTGTTAATTTAGAATAAACATAAAACCTACACTGTAGTAGAGCCTTTATCGAAAATAAAAAATTTTGTTGGGAAATCATTCAAATCCGTTGCTTTTTTTCTTGCATCTTGAAAACCAAAAGATCGAAATTTGTTTCAAAATTATTTGAATATTCAATAGTGTTTTATTTATAATGGTTATGGTAATCTTTTTTTGCACGGGTTCCAACATTTAGAAGCCGTTTTCAATAGAATTAGTCCGGAATTCAGTGTTACTAAATATTTATAAGGACGCCTCTACCAATTAATTTCCACTGTCTATGAGAAATCGTATTTTATACAGTTATTGGTCAGGCGTCGCCCCATCCACCCACGGATCAGAATTTTGCTTTCAATTTCGGTGTTTGCACTGATTAAAAATGAAATTTTGAAGCACTTAATGCATTTTCTTATTTTCAAATTTTATAATTTTTAATATTTTACTTTAAGTATATTTTACTTCTTAAGGTATCGATTACCCTAAAATTGTGAATTTTGCCAAAAATTGACAAATTTTATGATTTTATTTTATAGACCATCTTATTAGCTTTATAAAAATACCAAATTTATTATTTTCTGTTCTCAAGAACAAAAACTATAAGTGTTTTAGTAAAAGCAGATGCCATTACTTTAAGCAATATGTACTTTAAAACGCGTTTTACTCAAAATGTGTTTTTTTTTTTTTTTTTTTGAAAAATGTAAAACGGGACAGGATTGCTAAAAAAAGTTTTGAAAACAATTCACTGAAATTTTTTGTGTATGTTCTGTATAATAGTAGAAGTGTTTTAACCTTTAGATTTATCAATCACTGTTTTATTACAAAATTTACCCAATCACTTATGTGAATATACTCACTGTTTTTAGCGCGTTTTTCACGTAGTGTAAAAAAAGCGCTATTAGGAAGCAAAATTTCGTCTTCGTTCCATATTTTGTCGTACCTTTTTCTCAGCCAATAAGCAACCGATTGACCTCGGGTTTTCGGCATTTGGTCGCATTTGTGCCCTAGATGAGCCAAATCATATTTAAATTTAAAAATTTTTAAATTAAAAAAAATTTTTTGGAAATATTTTTTAAATTTTTTTTTTATGTATAGTACTACTTTCTGTTAGTAAAAAGTTCATTAGTTGCATTATTGTAAAATACAACATGTGAAAAACGCGCTAAAATTACTTGGCCATGCCAATGATTGATATCTTGTTTTAAGCAATTTCATATAATAACTAAGACAGAGTGCTCTAGTTTTTGTAAAAATTAAAATATTTCTTATCCAGAATTTTATTTTAAAAATGAATAACATAGAAATACAACAGATTTGAAAAGTTGAAAATTTGTTCATAAACTTTTGGTACAAAATGGGCCCCGTTTATGTTATTTTTTGTAAATTTTTACCGATTTTTTTCCTCTTTTTAGTAATAATAATTTCTTTTTCTTTTCTTAATTTTAGCATATTTCTTTTAAAATGTACAAACAAATCTAAAAACAAAAAAATCCCCATACCTCAATTTTTTTTAAAAAAAGTTGTTGCAAGTAGTCGGATACCTTAAGTATTTTTTTTTCAAAGGGCAGTCATACTATTACAGTCAATCAAAATCCTAACGATGCGAGAATGAAGCTCGAGAGTGCTAGCACTCTGATTACCCCCCCCCCTCCCAACGACTATTTTATACAGTCCAAAAACGTGCTCTGAGAATAAAAAAGAAAGAAGAAAACGAAGATTTTACCAACCCTGCCAGAAAGAAAAAAATTAAGCAGGGGGGGGGGAATACGATGATATATTTCTACATTGAAAAAATTTTATTCAATAGTCCTTCAAAAAAAATATATATATATATATCACTCTTTCTCTGATCCAAATCATTTTGTTTTGTCTCCGATATCTGAATTCCATGTGTTTTCATTTAGCAGTGAGGTCATGTCTGGTGCGCACACACATTTAGTACAGCTGCACGATTGGATCTCCAGAAACTTTTCAGTAGAAGTGATGACTAAAACATATTTTGTTACTCCGAAATCAATAGCCCAAATACAAACTGTCTTCCTAGAAGTATTATTTTACTTCTTTCATTAAGCTTGATTTAAAATTCCGTTCGCTAGAAAATTAACTTCGCTGACTGAAACACGATTTTTTGCAAGAAATAAAAGAAAAAAAAGCGTATTCAGCAATAGTTATACTCTTTTATCAGAGGACTAATTGAAAAAATTACATTGTTAATAAACATATCGTACTCATCCAGACAGTTTTGTGCATATATAAAAATTATAGTTTGAAAAAAACTAAAAAAACACGCTTTTATACTGAATCGAACTAAAAAGTAAAAAAATAATTCTTAATAAAGAATAAAATGATGAACGAGAAAATTAATGTCATTGGGGTAAAAGCGTGGGGTGCAATTTCGGAATTGAAAGAAGTTAGAAACTATAACAATTGCTATATTTATAGAACACCCCACGCGCTTTTACCCCCAATGACATTCATTTTCTCGTTCATCATTTTATTCTTATATTAAGAATTATTTTTTTACTTTTTAGTTCGATTCAGTATAAAAGCGTGTTCTTTAGTTTTTTTTTAAACTATAATTTTTTTTTTTTTACTTCATCCAAATGTTATCTGCACCAAAAGAAAAACTCAACCTCACTTTTCGTTGAATATTTTAATCAAAAAATAGGAACTGTGGAATATTCTGGTGTGGAAGTGATAACTAACTGGGTATGATCTCTTTCCAAGAATTTCAGCCATATTGCTCTGTTGTTTAAATTACAGAATCAAATGGGGAATTTCCAATGAATTCTTTCTTTCCTTTCTGTTTGACTTCAAAGCGAATTGGATGTTCAAATATGCAAAATCCACTCAAGAGAATACATTATAAATGTGGTTTTTAATATATTCATTCATAAATTCATTCAATTAATTTTTTCTATTTATTGGTGCTTGTAGAGAAAAGCAGAAAAGAAATTTTTCTTCCATGTTCAAATAATCGATGGATTTTTGAAAAATTTTACAGTTTAAAAAAGTAACGCTCTGCTTTGTAAACATCATCTCCCCGCGATATAAAATATTTCATTAATTACAATAACACTAAATGTAAAATTATGACGATGGCGTAACAGTATTTGTTTGAAAGTTTTTAAGAATTTGTTTTCATTTTGATCCATTGTCAATATTAGCAGTTTTTACATCGCTATTCTTCTTCTTTTTGTTTTATATAAACAAATTTAATAAACTCTACGCGTTTTTTCTCTACTACCCTTCCCCCTCCTCCCATTCATTTAAAAATAAGATATGAAATTCGTATCCTTAAAAATTAATTAAGGTATTTATTGCTCGCAGTTTAACTCGACATTTATCGTGAGCTGTACACAAAAAGAGCGCTTTCATCAGAATTTCAGTCGTAAAATGGATAAAATATTTTGAAGAAAATGGAAGAGGATAAAATAATTGGGACTTACTTCGAATGAATGTTTTATTTTTTTACTTGAGCAATAAGAGGGTTTGAAGCGTAGTGGCTCAGTGGTAGCTTACCGCGCTTCCACGGCACAGGTTCGGGTTTCAAATCCCAGGCTGGGCAAGGTCACCTCAACCTTTTATCCCTGCAGTGGGTCGATAAATGAGTACCAAGCTTGCTTGGGAACTAAACACTGGGAGTTTCTCGTAAGACTGACCATCTGACCGGAACATCTGATCATGCACCTCAGTACCCAAGGTCACGAAAACTGAGTTGGGCACAGTAGGCTTTGTCCTCATGGGTTACTGCGTCATTGAGTTTAATAACATGGTTTAAACACTCCAAAGAAAACAGCACTTCAAGAACAAAAGCCTATCTAACGCATCACAGTATATCTAAATTATTTAATATTTTATTTGTAAGAAAAAAATTCTACTGGAGAAAAGAATTTTTATTAGTAATCATTTTAAAAAGTTAATCACAAGAAAAAAATTTCTTCAATGATCTAAATTATTACTCTGAATTTTTACACATTTATTGTTCCTTTTTTGGAGTAAATTTCAAAAGTATTATTTTTATTTACATTTTATGAGTAGTTTTTCAGATCGTAACATGTTTTCGAAATCTTTTATCGATATATAAATAAGGTATTGCTAATCGATTTTCTCTAAAATTAGCCGAGATTAATGGTCTGTTATTTTTTATATATTTTCCTCTTTAGATAATAAACTGACGCGAAAACATAAGTGCAGGGCCTTTCTAGTCCAGGGGTGGCGAACCTTTATGGATCAATGGGCCATGTTTTCTAAAGAAGTGTTTACTGAAGTATAGGAGTGCCTTAAAATAATTTTGACTTGTGATTATTGGAAAATAATAAAACTGAATACAACAACTTAAAACTATTTATTTACTACGAAAAAATACATTTTGCACTGTATGGTAATAAATGTTTTAGTTATGCGTGCAATTCAAATTAAAGTAACGTTTGTGTGACTTCTGTTGTTGCAGATTAGATGACAAATAACTTATATTAGGATTGTAATATATTACTTTTAGCAGAATGCATGCTGAATTGGAGTCATCTGCCAAACGGTCTCCAAGCCAGTCTTTAATGTTATTCATCTCTGAAAATAATGACTCGCAGACATAGGTAGATGAAAATAGGGTTAAAATAGCATGAGTCAGCTTCATCACACAATTAAATGTGTCTGGAATCGAACTCCATGTTTCCCAAATTCCGTTATTGTCATTTTTACTTATATTGCTTGTTAATCTTTCTGTTTCAATTAATTCCAATATTTTTCTCATTTCAATAAATTTTTGAATCAATATTGAACTTGACTGGAAATCAATCAGATTGCATTGCAAAGTTTTCAATTTCCAACCAATCCAATTGGAACAAGTTCAGTTTATCAAACGAAGTCACATCCGGGTATGTAACAAGCTTGAGCGTTTCCGATATCTTTTTGAACTGAGAAAATCTCGCTGAAAATTCCTTGATTGAAGATCAATTACAGAAATAAATTAAGCAATAAATCTTTTTCTACGTCTGGTTTCTCATGTACATCTATGTCTTTGATATTTTTTTCAAGTTTGGGATGTGTAATTTTTTGAAAAAAATACGGAACACAATAACAATAACAAACGAGAGTACTCCTCGCCACTTCACGACCGATCACTCGCGTTTGTTCGTAATACTTCATAGTATACTTTGTTATTTTGAACTAAAATGCAAACCGTTTTGATCAGCTGCATGCCCAAAATATTGTGTCGCGTGCCATCAATGGCACGCAAGCCATTGGTTCGTAATCTCTGTTCTAGTCTGCGTACAGGAAATACATAAAAAATTCACTTCTTTAAAGCAATTCAAAAGCCGCGTAAATAGATTCTTTCCAAAAGAAATACTATGAAAAACACATTGATTCAATTAATGGAAATATCAAAAAATGAATTAATAAATAAATAAAAGAAAGAAAGAAAGAAATGCTTTTTGTTGAGACCATTTTAGATAATTGTATGAAAATAAGAGAAAAGAAAGATTCAATACTTTTAAGAAAAACTGATAAAAACCAAGACCAAACGATAATTTAATCTTAGGTCGAAAACTAAAAAAATCAACAATTTTCTCTCTTTAAAACACACGCAATGTGAATACAACAACAAGAAACCGAATTAGTTTTATAAGAATGAAGAATAAATTGGAAAAAAAGTTATCTTAAGAACAAACACTTAAATGTACATTATAGAAAAAAGTAAACTACAGAGAAAAAAATTTTTTTTTTCTTTTTACCATAATCAATTCTCAAAATTCCATTGGTAAACAAATTAATATTAATTCAAGATAAATGAATCGATGATGTTCTTAATCGTTAAAAATGGACGTAAATTTAAAATTTCAAAAACGTCTGCTCTTTATTTTTTTAATAAATATTAGTAATCTGTTTGTAATCTAAAATTCCAGATTATTATTACAATGGAATGAAAAGATTATGCAAAATAATTTCAGAAAGAAGAACATTTCCCACGATTTTATATTTATATTTTACGTAATAAAATCATAATTAATATCCTATTCGTTTTAAAATAATGGTAACTCAAATTCGTTACATAATTTTAAATTCATATTTAAAAATACGGTAATGTACATAATTCATCCACATTTTCATGTTCATCGTTTAGTAGAGCGACAAGCAAATGTCTTTTTAACAAGTGGCCCGAAGAAAACAAAATTTGGGTGGACATAAATCATTTATTATAAAACGTAAAAAAGATTTTAAAATTTAAAATTTTGAAAGTTATATGTAATACTAATGCGATGACTAGAGCATTGGTTATGTGTATTCTAGTTTTTTTTAAAAAAAATTTAACTTTAAATACGCATGTATACTTTCAATAATTTGATACACGTTTATTTGAGCAAGCTCTATTTTTTGAACATGTGAAACATTTTTAATTAAATAGCGTATACATATTTTTACAGCTTAATTGTGGACTACGCAAAATTTTTTTCTAGCTTCTGCATTGTTCTCGAATATTTATAAATATAACGTAAGATAACGTAAAGCTAGACGGGAGCTCTTCATAGATTGTTTGATTAATATTAAGATTGACGACTTAGTCAATTATTTGTTAAATTTTGGATTCGGTCGGTGTTTGGTTGGATTATACTTCAGAAATTATCTTCAAATATAAGAAGGTGTGTTGCCTGGAAGTGCTAAGTGTAAGTGATCCGATTTATTATTATTATCTCGTCTACTTCGCGGTGGCTCCCATATTTATCAATTGACACATTTCTTACCTTGGGTTGTTGAATTTGTGTCGTTGTTGGGAATAGTATATAAATTGTGTTGTTTTGACTATGGCTTGTTTTTCTTCTAATTCTCGTACACCAATGGATGGGGATAGCCCATCCATTACAGACTTGACATCCTATACACGAGTATTTAAATTTTTAACACGTAGAGATCGGTTTCTAGTGCATGCACGTGACGTGGTGTGGAAGTTCAGAATGGAAGTGACGTCATCTTTACTAATACGTAGTAGAAAGATACTCTACTTTACGAAAAAATAAAATTATTTCGACAATGATTTCGTAGGGTAATTTCTCTGTGCTTCAAATTTCACAAAAAAAAAAAAATTACGAAAACTTTTAAAATTATAATTTTTATAACGATTCCCCACTTGAAAGTTCAAACGAAAACAATAAAAGGAAATTCGAAAAAAACAACAACTTTTATTCTTGATAAGATTTAAAACAATCTATAATAGTGCCTATTGTACTTATTTTTCGGCATAATATGTATCTATATACATATTCAACATTTGTAAAATTTCTAACGTCTAGGAGCAGGAAATGCAATGGCCGCATGGCGTGGTGTGGAAGTTTGGAGTGTTGTGACATCCTCGTTTTTGGTCGTCATAGTTTTAAGACACTCTTGTTTTACGAAAGTCAAAAACATTTCAACAATGATTTCGAAATTTAATGAGTTTCTTCATGCTTTAGTTTTCAAATAAATAAATATTTGAATTAAAACGACTTGCAAGTATAATTTTTAGAAGGCTTTGCAAATTTCAAATATAAAGCAGAAACAACGAAAGGATGTTCTAAAAATAATTATTTTTCGGAATAATTAAAACCAACTGTTAGAGTGCCTTACAGTATTTGTTATCCCGTATTAGAGATGTTTATATATATCGCCAGCTTTTTATGCATATTGCAATAGCAAAAACAAGAACAGCTATTTACATATTCAGCCCCCGTAGATGGGTATTTTAATACATGCAAAAAGAAGACACGTCTGTCTTCACGTGCGTGGTGTCGAAGTTCGGAGTGGAGGCGACGTCTTCGTCATCAGACAGAGGTTGGAAAGCTTTTTTATACGAACATTTAAGAACAAGAAGAGACATTTTTTTAAGCTGACACTCTTCAGAGCCACTTGTAGCTCAATCTAACAACAAAAATGGCGGCATCAGACGGCATGGAGATCAATGATGGCATAGAAATTAAAATTCCGTGGGAAAAAATTATTCACTACATCCCTTTACCCGACGAGGAAGGAATTCGACCTTATTCAATATGACCTCCGTTCTCAGATGCAACATGGCTCAAGAAATATTTCATACAATCTATGCTATGTGTTCCAGCAATGGTTCCCTGTGACCTTTCAGCGATTACATTTGCAACATGTGATCACTTCTGACACCTGATTCTTCGAACTTCTTAATCATTCCTTTTCAAAACATTAAGCGATAATGTCCTTTAACGTACTAGTTTCTGTCGGATTTTAACAATACCTCCTACATACTACATCAGGATTTGGTAACCTTTTAGCTGTGGCGTGCCAAACGAACTGACCAATAGGATTCAGCGTGCCACACAGTAGGACATTTTTGAAACAATTCGATCCCCGCGATAATGCATGCAAAGTTAGAGAATAGAGGTCAATAATATGGATTTACAGTTTTATTATGCATTAATTTTGCACTATTTGCAGATGTTTCTTAACATAAAAGAGGAACATAATATGTAACTATTTCTTCAACAAAAAAAAATTTAAATTTTACAAATATTATGTATTTTTAAATATATTTACTCAAGTGAGAGAAATAGACAACATAAAATATAAATATTTTCCTTCATTATAGAAAAAAGATAAACAAAAATTTTAATGCGAATCTAGTGCTTGCACCTCTCCAATTTCATACAGCAAAATCAAGGGTATAATGAGTGATTTTCAATTTGACATGATTCTGAGCATTCAATTGTTAAACAATTTCTTTGAGGACTGAAATATTTTTCATATGAGGACAGACTTTTTACTTAGATAGGTCGAACCAAAAGAAAGGAGAGTTCATGCAATTTTCTGTCTTAAAGCAATTACATCTCTTCCACAATGACATTCAATAATTCCCAAAATAACTGTAAAATTATCTCCTTAGAGTTATCTTATAGATCTTTTCTTATTTCCGTAAATGTCCATAATTCTAAAGAGATTTGTCAAATAAGGTCCATTTTAAATTTATCAACTTCCATCCACTCAAACATTGACAAATTTGCAGAGTACTGCAGAATGTCACTGAAAATTGCACCCCGTGCCATAGTTTGCCCACCCTTATACTAGTTCTAGTATCTAGGAGGTCGTTTTCAGCTCACGATAAGCTATGGATAATCAAGATAATATACAGCTGTTCCAAGAATGCGCGTTCTGGCAATATGAGTCGCATCAAACACTTGAGCTGTTTCATTTCATCGGAGCATACTTATTCTGTGCACATGCTTTTACACCCCAAATTATTGGTGCGTTTATCCATATGAAAGCATAAATTTGGATTTTGCTTTCATATCCAGGTTTTATGCTGATTCTCGGTTTGGTTACAGCCCCTATCGACCATTTTCGGGACTCCCCCACCCCCGGAATCTTACTTTTCATATCATTATTTGTATCCATACCAAGTTTGGTAACTTTTCTGTTGTTAGATCCAGCTACAGCTGCCTCTGAATAGTGCCAGATTAAAAACCTTTGTCCTCCATTTCGATTTTTTTATACGTTCATTATCAAGAAATAACACAGCATTCTAATATGGTTATTTTTCCTGCGCAGAAAACATTTTAAATATAAAGTAGATAAAATACATAGGATTTAAGGGTATACAAAAAACATTTATGCTTTCAAGAGTTTAAAATGTTAACTAGCCGGCAAGTATTTTTTAAGCATCAGAAGTAGGATTTATATATATATATATATATATATAACTGGCTTTATACTAAAAAAATATTTGAATTGATATGTATTCAAAAACTATACTATCAAAATTTTGTACTAAATGAACACAAAAAGAAAGTTTTACACCTACGACGTACTATAAACGAACACAATAGCTATTGGCGACTGACCTCCTTTTTATTTGGCCCTCGGTTAAGTGACGTGGAGAACACCTCAGCTAGAACCCATCTCTAAGCTAACATACCATTCCGAAAGTCCAGTCCACCACACTAGTTTTGTCGGATTCCGTGCAACCACGCTTGTGTGGAAGTTAGGAAGTGTGGTTCCGCCCGTTTCGCTGGTAAGTGTAGCCACCAAAAAACTACTCCTATACAATAATTAAGGGGGGGGGATGTTTTCGAAATGCATATGCAATGTATATGTTTTCCCCCTGCAAGCAGCAACTTTGCCAATAATTTTTTAAAAAGCAGAATATATTTAAATTATGGAAGGCAATATATAAATAGAATTTACAAGTATTCGAAAACCTTAGAAAACATTACAACTTTTCAATGAAATGAACGGATGAAATTTTTGTAAGGCTTTTCATATAGGAAAAGTACAAATATTTAGACATAACTCAATCTACAGTACTAAAAGCAATTTACTTAAAAACACCCTCCTTAAGACCTATTAAAATAAAGAGATTGCAGTCATGATGTTGTGGAAAAAGTAATTGGTCGCAGCAATAACTCGCACTATTTGAAAGCCTAGTATGGCTCTTTACCCGTTACCTAGACTCGAGGGGGTTGTTATGTATAAAAAATAAACTACGTAGTTGTTCTAGATTTGAATATAAATCAGAATATGTAAATATGAAATAGGTTCTTTGAAACTATTTTTAATACATCTATTAACGTTGGAAATTATTTTCTTTCATACTGCTATCGTCTGCTTTAATTTAACAATGTATTTGACTCTTAATTTTTCTTGCTATGAATTTTATTTCCTGATACCTATCTCCTATTTCCCCCTATCATTTGATATTATAAGTTTTGTTACTAAAGTTAGCATCCTTTTTTTGTAATAAATCTCGATGTGAGATTTGTTCAGTTGACTGTTAGAATTCGAATTTTATGTGTTTTTTTTTTGACATGTTATAGAAAAAGCTTTAGCTTTTAGTGTCTATTTCATTAGATTTAAATTACAAAGATTTTTTTTCAATGTTCTTCCGTGAAAAAAAATGTTCTTGTTTGATGCGTCCTAGTTTCAGTTAAAAAGTTTAATTTATTTCGAATTAATTACTCTTGCGCCCTATTTCTAACACTGAACTACCGAAACAAAAATGACAAACCCGTCAATGTTGGAGCTGTGCACAGCCGGGAATAACGACTACAGTGTCATCCTTCTCGCTGGAGCGCAGTTTGAAACCTTTCCATTTTACGAACACTAAAAAGAACAGTAAAAATAAGTTCGTAATGTAACTTCACTTGTTTCCAAAGAAATGCAGTAACTGTTAATTTTTTTAAGGAAGAAATATTTTTATTTAATTTCAACTAGACCTGAAAATTGTGGTATTTTTAACATTGGAGACCTAGTACATTCTCCGGGAGCGGGTATCACTTTTTAGTGCAACATTGTATAGGTAGATACCAATTGCCGCCATGTAATTTTGACGATTATTTTCCAAATCGGAGAAAGATATCTGCTCTGACGATGCGGAATTGTACAAGGAATTTAATTTTACCGACAGTATCCACGCCCAACAGGCACTCTAGGGATCTTTAACACGTCGCATAATCATACGACGTGGAGCTGTCGATTTTTTACATCATGAAAGCCACCGACTTGGGCAGGGGTCTAACATGCAAACTTGGGCTTACAAGGCCAGAGCAAAACCAACTAAGCCAACTTAAGTAAGAAATATAGAGAAAATAATATACGTAGAGTTAAAGTGTGTTTGAAAAAGGTGTTTCCGCGCGAATACAGTCGTCTCTCAGTAATTCGAAGTTGGAGGAACCAATGAAAAACTTCGAATTATCAAGAGAGCTCGAATTATCAAGAAGGTAGAAAAAAATTCCCAAAATACACGAAGATAATTTTTTTTCTAACACATTTAAATTTGAAACTACGTAATAAAACAACAATTGTGTATATATGTATAAAATTCTTTTTAAGTGTTTTTAAAAAGTTTATATTATGAAGTATAAATACAGAAGTTAAAAGTCCTGTATTAAAGAATACATTCATACACAATCCTACGCATCTCTTCTTCACAAAAGCGGATCATCCTTTCTGAACACATAAGTAGCAAGGCCACGTATTAAACGAAAGATAGGGACGGCTGACAATAGGTACGGTTGCTCTATTGTCCACTTAATTGACCCCATATGATCACCAAATAGGCTACGTTACAGGGGAGACACGCAGAGACAACACAACTCTAAACATGCAAGCTTCAACTTGTTTGCTACAGGACTTTACATGATAGTGAGTGTTCGAATTGTCGAGAGTTTTATAAGATAACTTCGAATGATCGCGTGTTGTAGTCTGACCAGCCACAGATTTACTTCAAAATAATGAGTGTACCAAAACGCATTGTTTTAGTTCGAAATATCAAGAGTTTTTCTAGGGACTGAGCATAGATGTATTTCGAATTATCCAGATGTTCGTTTTATCGAAGGTTTGAATTAACGAGAGTCGACTGTATTTAAAACTAATAATAGAATAGCTGAAAGTATTTTCTATCGCCATTAGAGAAAGACACTTATAAAAATATCAATAACACAAACAGGTATCATTTACCCATTAAATATACATGTATTTACGTATTTTATATTACGTAGACGGATACCCTGAAGTCCGTACGAAAGAAAGTACCCCACCTTTCTCGGAGTGGAAACGTTCTCGTCGCGTCGTGTCTGCAAATTACTAAAATTTAAGAACATGTAAAAAAAATAAAATCACATTAACTCGAAACTTAATTGCTTTTTTGTTATTTATCTAAAAAACCCAGTAATAATTTGTTTAAAAAAATTAAGTACGCAGTTTAAATATGAAGAAGTACAACACGTAGAATGAAACTTTGTTGGGGAAATGCATTGGAATGTTTTTTCATAAAAACTACCTTAAAATATTTCCTTTCATTCATTAGAAGTTTTTAGTCAGATTTTTACAAAAATATTAATGGCATAGTGATTTATTTATAAAAATACATCTAATTGTGTATTGATATGCATATATATTAATTAAACTAATATAGTATTTACTATTTACATCATTTATATTTTTGTACATCGAATCAGTCATCGCGAACATCTAAAAGTTGCATTGCAATTTGAGTTCTTATTGTTTTCATTACCATACAAAACTGAAAGGATGCGCATAGTTTTATTGTAAAAAAAAATACATACTATTATTAACGCACTCATTTCCCCCGTTTCTGTAAGAGAAAATGTTTCTAAAGAGTCAAATGTAATTTAAAAGGTAATGAAAAAAAACGTAGTTTTAAGTTCCTCAACGGCTCCCAAATAGAACCCACTTAAGAAAATAATTTAAAAAAATCCAGCTATCCTTTTCTTTTAAAACATTGTATATGAAATATACTGTATTTCAATTGACATTGAATGGGGAGTATTGCATATATTTCACACAAATGCTTGCAATAAAACCATAACTTTCTGTGTGTGGACAATTGAAATATTCCCTCCAGTGAGTACAAAACAAAAAAGTCGTTAATATTCATGAAACTTAGTTATGAAGTACCATTTTAACAAGAAGACAAACTCACGACAACTGTCTCTATTTCCAATTGGATTGTATATTTCTTTCCAGAATTGCTAAATCATCATTTTTTAGTTAAGGTTTCCGTTGGAGAGTAAAGCTGTGGAAGCGTACATGCGATGACCGTTAAAACTAATGAGCTGGGATTGGAATCTTATGTTTGGGCTATCTTTTCTGAAAAACGATTAGCTGTTTAATTTAAGACTCCTATATGTAAGTTGAGAATTTAAATGTGATGTACATAAAACCCAATCAAAATATAGTTTTCTTCATTGAATGGTAAATGGGGATCACAGTTATGTATTCATTAACACATTCTTAGTTTTTAAACAGGCTTATACATATCAATATAAAATTAGTTTTTATGAACAATTTTTTGCTTCAGTTAAAGAATTGAAATTATTTTAAAGATGTAATTTCTAAAATTTTAGCAAAAGAATAAAAAAAGGTGAAAATATGTTTTGAAGCTACTAGAGATATCTCTTTCAAGATAGAAACATATTGCAAACAGTGGGTGCTAATATTATTACAAATTACTTCATTTCAACCGACATTCATCAAATGAAAGCAAAAAAATTAACTGTACACAGATTAGTTTTTGTCCTAAAAGTGGAATACTTAAAAGCTAATCATGCTCCATTCAAATACATGGCAACCTGATTTGAGTATCCTAAATGCTAATCTTAATCTTAATATTAATGAAAATCAACGAATGGTTTGTAATCTATATTTTGAAAATTAAAAGCAATTTCAGTAATACGTTTTTTAGACAAAGGAAAGGGGGAGAGCAGTAATCTATATTTTATTTAGAATTTATAACTTATACCCTATTTAAATTTGTAAGCAATGACAGCTTGATTAAGTTATCAAAAGTTTGTAAAACTAAAATATATAAACGCTCGTTCCAATTTATTAACTAAAATTGCTGAGTCAAATGAAAAATTCAAACAATGCACAAATGAACAATTTTTACTTCAGACAATATTCAATATATAAACAAATGTTAAGAACTAATTTCTCATCCATCTCCTATTAACTCAATTATCTGAATACAATTGAAATGTTTAATTATTTTAAAGCCATGATGTGCGACAAGAATTCACCAACAAATATTCCCAGAAAGACTAAATTACAAATGCATCTAGCCTTACAGAGAACATCAGCTAGCATTTTCAATTAAATAAATTTTTTTATTATAAATAAAATAAACAGTAAAAATAAGCAAGTTTTGAGCACTCTATTTAGCTTTGACTGGTAGTATTCTTGTGTGTCGTTCAACAAATATTCTTTTTACTGTATACTTATCTGTTGATTCTCTCGCATGTCCATAAATATACGTAATTCGGACTCTGCCTAAAGAGGTCTTGTCACACTAAACTATTCGTAGAGCAGTTTGGATTAGATAGTATTGGTATTAGTTGGCTTCAATAATTACGCATCGATAAACGAGATATAAAAAATATATGGCAATTAAATACTTCAAAAAAATCTTTTTTCAGGTCTGAAGGAAATAAATTGTACTGAAAGAGCAAATTCCGCTGTTAGAAAAAATCCCCCCCCCCGTCGTTTATTGGAAAGGACCAGTGTTCCAAAGGACCGTTAACCGATGTCTAATCTGAGATTTCGTAATGGCTCAAGTAACTATGCATGCGCGTTTACAGTCGTGGGATCTTTACTTTTTAAAACAATGTCATTATTTTTTTCATTTGAAAATTGCAATAGTTTAATACTCGAGTCTTATGGGAAATCAGAAAGAGAAAGTATGGGCTTTTAAAATGAAATTGAAGTTTCCTATTCAAAAACTGTTAAAAATCCTGGTGCTTAAAAAGCTCTATAAAATTTCTGGTGATGTAAGTTTAAAAACTCATAACTAACAATATAAGGGTCTTACATTCTTCGTTGTTCAGAAATTATTCAAGCTTCCCACAATTTTTCATTCTCTGTCTAGATATATCTTAAATGCTCGAATATAGAAAATTGCATTGTATTGTATATCTAGTTATGTACTGTTTGATTCAGTGATTCTGAGTGAGTACTATGTGTTTAGAGCGCATTTATATATAAGACAGAATTCCATCTTTCATTAAATAACTGCAACGACGAGTTATCCTGATTTAAAGCATTTAAAAGCTTCTATTTACCATTAAAGTCTGCAGAAAGTGCTTGAATGATGCATTATATAAACTATGTTGCAACTCTTGTGATCGTCGTACCATGGCTTCTTTGTACACACGCAAATAAATTCATTCTAATGACCCAAAAGTCTCCTAAGACACTGCAGAAACACTTCCTTTGACATTGCAGAACTCACAAATTTCTATAGAAAAAGCCTTTTTTTCTGAACATTCTTCTGACTGACCAATAGTCAATAAATATCCAGCCTCTTGACTGCATTAAAAGTCGATTCTCGACAGGATAGTTGAAAAGGATCAAAAAGAAATACAGCTGAAAGGGGAGATCTTAGAAGTAAGACTCGCTGTCCAAAAACCTGTTGTTTTCATCCACAAATACTAGGCTAAGTCGTGTGAATAAAGTGCTTGTAACTGAATTATTTGCTTTGGAGTTTTCTACCATCCAAAATTCTTCGACAGTTGGTTTTCAAATTTCGAAAGAATTTCAAAGCTGTATTGATAACTAACTTTAACCTATCGCACTAATAAAAGCCATATTCTTTAAAAAAATATTAGCCATCTGTATTTTAATACGTTTTTTCAGCGTAACTCTAAAGTAAAATGTGGCTTGAATTTTAAAACTCACGCGTTTGTACAGTTGAAATTGCCACCCATCTGCTACAGTGGTCAGTGACGCTGACTGCTCTGACGTTGTGTCTGGGTTCGAGTCCCGGAGAAGGCATGGATGTTTGTAAATGAAGAGTGCCCCTTTACGGCAGGAGGGTACTCTAAATACCCATCGAGCTACCAGTCCTCTCGTGAGGTTGGCGGAAGGGGAAGAGAGGTGGGAGTGCCCTGATCATCCCTAGGTTGCTCTCCTTCAAAATTGTAGGGGGGGCTGGAAGAACCAATCCAAAACGTATAGTCACCTGCATGGTGCTCAAAGCTACGGGTAACGACAAGCGTAAAGTATTAGCACCTTGTCACAATGACATTCATCAAAGAAATCGGATTATCTAAATCCTTACGTGGAGGAAAATAAATTGAACGTTGTCCTTTTGTTTTTTCAAAATCTTAATCTAAATCTATATTTGAGAAAGTAATTCTCGCAGAAAAGCAATTTGCATATTTTTTTATATAATGATATTGCAGATTGGAATCGGTTCAAACAGCAATTGAATTTTGCAGAATAAAACTGCAACAATCAATTTCATACCAAATTTAAAAATGTAAGGGAAAAATTAAAATGTTTCTACTTTATTAGAATTATCAAAACGTAAAAAAATATCCCACTCATGGATTAACTTTGTAAAAACATTTGTATAACTTGATCTCTTATCTGAAATTCACATATTCGCATCAAAATGCGAATAAAGATTTCTCGGCGCTTTTCAAGTAACAAGGCTAATGCGATTGTAGAAATGTTTACTCGAAACATAAATGAATTATTCTGAAAGGTTAAATTCTGAATCTATTTTTGTTACTGAACGACAAGAATCCCAGAACAATTTCCTTTCGTAATAATGCGTCGCGAATTAAATAAAATCAATATTGAGCAGAAAGTGAAGTGGACTTTCACAGGAAATATAAAACTTAATAAAAATAATCTTGAGCATGAATAAAGTGTGAGATTGAGATATTACAGGAAATATCCAACTACAAGAAAATAATTAAAACTCGAATTGTTTCTTTTTTTTACTAAATTTTATTTAAAAAAATGAATATTATGTATTTAAATGAATCAATGTTTTTAAACGTCATCGGTCTTTAAAATATGACCGAGTATCCAAACATTCAAAATCGTCTTCACTCTTTTTAAATACACATTTGTGACCTAAATATTATTCAGAGTAAATTATGTAGAAATGAAACATATTTGTTTTGTTTTTTAGAAAAATCAAATTGCGCTGGGAAGAATTTTCCAAAATAGAACGTATAAGGACCAGGAAAAAACAATAAATATATAATTCGGAAAATGAATTATTATTATTATTTTTTTGGCTGCTATTCTAGTGGACCAAAGGAAATATAATACATTTTGATTTTTTTATCAATCAATTAGTTCCAAAATAGAAATTGAAAAAAATTTTTTTAAAAATCTTTAAATGACTATTTTGTATTCACAACCTGGTTACGTTAAAAAACTTAGGGGAATAGAATGTTGAAAATTTTACATAGCGCGCATGAAGTATATGCAATTCAAAAGTATTGTTATTATGAGAAAAAAGCATAATTATGATTTTATCCGTTAAAGAAGCCTACATTTCTCCATGGAATCCTTATACTAATTTTATTCCATAAAACTGCTTGTTTTTTTTTTTTTTTTTTTTTTGCGAATGCATTAAAAATATACATAAGGAAAACAAAGGGGTCTATGACCTGACCATAAGTCGAAAAGAAAAACATGGAACAATGCTATTTAAGAATCTTGACTTTAGAAAATATCATTCGGCATGAAAACTGTTTGTGGTGTGGATAAATTAAATAACAAGAAATTTCAAGGAGTCGCTTACACTAGTTATTGCTCGACCTTATTTCTTCAACACACACACAAATCGAAGAAAAAATGTTTGCTTTTAAGAAAAATATTTCCTTGCAGTATGTTTTATTTATTTGTTTATTGTTATCTGCTTTTTATGTGAACAGAAAATATGTAAGGAGAGAAATAACTGTGTAGCACACCCCAACCAATGGTATTGAAACAGGAATTTCGAATAAATCCAAAAAAGAACTAAAATTGAATTACCTTGATAAAATTTGGAATACATGCATGTGAATGTATTTAAATTCTGACTGTTTTCATATCCAGTACTGAATGTTTTATTTAAACTAACTTGTAATTTAACCATTCAGTACTTTTTTGCGAACAATTTTATAAATTACCCCCATCTAATCTAATACTTCTCGCTTGATATAATTTAGTATACAGAATATCCAATCCGAAATGTTAAAATAACCTTTTCAATATTCATATGTTTTATCAAACAGTATATAATGAATTAATATTTAACAGATGTCACAACAAAACAGTGTGAATGACTTTCACGTTTACAAAATGTCAAAAGATTAATTTAATTTGAAAGAATGATTGGAAATTTTCGGTGCCCGTAATATGATAGGGAAACAAAGTATCAGATATTTACAGATATATAATGTAATACATTAGCAATTTCTATGCGCGATGCAAGGTTTAAAAATATTTTCCAGTAATAAAAGCAATCAATTCTCTAAGCGCGAGATATTTTAATAAAGGAGAAGTTCTAAAATCATAAGAAATCGAGTGACAATAATCTGGGATTGCAACATGCAACACTATTCGATGGCTTAGTTGCGGTCAAGTTCTGAATGGATTTCTCAATTTATTATTAGAAATAAAGATCTTGTTTTAACTGAAAAAAAACAAAAGCTTTGATGAGTTTTCACAAACCGATTGGTTCATTCGAACTCATATTTTATATAACCATTCAGCAATGAATTGAAAATTTAAAACCCTTAAGGAAATGGTATCATTGTATTATTAATGCATGAAAATATTAAAAAATATCTATGACGAGACTTGACATCTTTCACTAAAGATCTGGAAATGTAAACAATGAAATAGTTTCCTCAACAACAAGAAATTTTCAAAACGCAGTAACTTTTCCCCGTATAACACATATTTGTTATTTGCTTCGATTTTTTTTATTAGCTCTTCGTTTTAAACCCACATTACGTCCACTGGCGACGGATCTCGTAATTTTAAACCTCAGTCAAGTGACAAATACGACACCTGAGCTAAAACCTGACTCAAAGCATATCTGTAATAAGGTTTACAAAGAATTCTTCTCATAATATTTGTGCTTTTCTTCCCTTTTTGTTCATTAAAATACTCAGTGTAAGGTGTCATCTGGCGTTGTAATTCATGTTATTTATTACAAATTAAAAATATTTTCTACAGATAGACCTTTATTTTTTGTTCTTTTTTTTGTTGCAAAATTTGTAAAATTTAAAGAAAATGTAATTTTTTTTTCTTTACATAATTCTAAAAAATGAAAGCTGGAAAAAAAGTATCATTTTCTGAGCTAACAAATTTTAAACATATTGGTAGTTCCTTTTGAATGAGCCAAAGATTCACAAATTAATATTAAAAAATAATGAACAAAATTTGACCAACTTTTCAAAAAAAGTTCGTCACTCCTGGTTATAGAAGATAAAAAGTACGCCATGTTCTACAGCACAGACCAACCTTCAGATATGTTGAACCACAAACCAATATAACCTTATTACTTCTCTATAAATTGTGCTTTATATGCAGTTTAATGATTTTACACATTAAGGAAGAATAAGTATTATTGTCAGATAAAAGTCAATGGCTGAAAAGGAAAATTAACTCTCTTGTACTTTTATAGAACATCACATTAATGTCATGGATATGAAGAAAATATTTGTACATTGGCATCCGGATAACCTAGTTTCTTTTTTTTGGGGGGGGGTCTACATTTTCATCACATCTCCACATAATATTTTCATTTGAGTCCCTAACTTTCCATAAAAATGTTGAAATAAGTCGCCACAAATATAATGCGAAAATATAACGGTGATTGAAAAAATGAAATCGTCCAGGATGCAATAAAATTATACGTTTTTATCCCTCATCACATTCTACCTCAGTAATAAGGAAATGGAAATTTAATGAATTATTCGAAGAAGGGCAAAGTAATTTTTTCGCCTTCGAGCATACAGTATATTCGATTTCAATACATTTAATTATAGGAGCTCAGCTTCATAATAAAGATCCCGAGTTGAGGATGTGTACCCGTGAATGAGTGTGTTTATACTTTTAATTATTTCACGTTAATTTAAGAAGGGAGTCGAATTAAAAAATATAGAAATTTGAGTATTACTTTGAAAATGTTATTCTTTTTAGTGTGTTTTCCCTTGATCGTTGCTCAATCTTCTGAGATCTATTGCTTCTAAATATGGTAATTATAATTAAAAAAAAACACTGCACCAAAATATTAAACCACTTCACAAATCAATACCAGCTTAATTTGCAGTCAATCTTATGTTATACGTCTCGAATCTAATAACTAACGTCCCTATTTTCCTCATAAATGAAGTGTGGTTGTTGATTTAAACGAATTCTTTAAAAAAAATCCTGAAATAAAAAAGAATATTCTACATAGACATCATTCTAATGAAGCAATTCGAAATCGCAGGTGTTTAAAATATAAACCAGAAAAGAGGAAGGCAAGTAAAGGATATTTTTTTTAAATAACGCAACAAAAGAATTAAAATCAAAAAAAAAAACGCATGAATCCTACACAGTAGTAGTAGGTATTGAAATTTGTTTAAAGATATTTTTCATTATTCAATATGTTTATAATGGTTTGTGGTAATCTTTCTGTACGGTTCCAAAATTTACAAACCGTTTGCAATAGAATTTGTTTTTGAAATTCAGCGTTATATATACTAAATACATATAAAGACGCTGCACAAATAATTTCCTGTGCCAAGAGAATCGTATAATTACGGGAGTCCAAATATAAGCATTGAGAATTAAAGAAAGAAAGAAAGAATAGAAACATGAATATTTAACAACTGATTGAAAAAGAAAAAATTAAATTGCTAAAAACAGACAGGGGATCTTTCATAATCAAACTATTTAATTCAATAATTCTTCAGAGGAAAATAAAAATGCTCTCTTCTCTCCCATTTGTTTAGTCTTCGGTTTCT
>BMAO01002029.1:0-115383 GCA_019973975.1 Trichonephila clavata
TGTATTTTTAAAACTAAACATCTTTGAAATTCAATTGCCTTAACAAGTAAAACTAAGCGAGGTTTGATGATTTAAAATTATTTAGTAGGGTTAAAAGTTCTTAAATTTTGGTGCAAATGGCAATGAGTGTTTGAATGAACAAGGAGTAACGAAAATTACTTACTATATATATATTGTGAAATATTATTAATTGTACAATATATATATAGTCGAATAATATTATTAACGATATATATATATATCGTTAATAATATTATTCGGACTCCAATTGCCACCTTCCCTTGCATATTTTCTGACACAGATATATTTTTATACATATATATACCTGCATTTTTTTGATAAAATGACAAAGTCTAGCTCTGTTAAAGTTGTATGCAGTTACATTCCATATTCTATAAAATTATTTGGAAGAGTAAAAAATGAAGACATTTTTACTGGGACGAATGACATGTCTGTTTTCAGAAATACTTACGATGCTTTTATAATTGAAGGGGAAAAATTTACTGTTGCAAATTTACTCCAGACATTTCTAAACGATAATATTTTTGAGAGATATATATTTGTTAAAAATAAAGAATTAATAATTAGGGCAAATTATGATTTGAAAGTGATTTCAAATTTTAGAAAATGGATAGTTATAAGACATTAAAGCTAATATCTCTTTTATCAAACGTGGTTAAAGCCGTGAATCCCAACAATTTATTTACTAAAAGATAATATGAGCATATTTTTATTAATAAAATGAACAAAAAATAATTAAGGAATTAATTCGCAAACGATATCCGAAGACAAAGTAAAGTAATTTTAATGCAATAAAAAGTCAGCTTCTTAAGTGAAAACGGTGGGCGAAAGCAGAGTAATGCTTTGCAGACACAATAAATACGTCAGCTTTCTAAATGAAAACGGTGTCTGTAGACAAAAAAAAAGCTATGTGCCAGTATCCTGAGCAAGGACAGTTTACTGAGACAGGGTAAAGCTGTGCGTCAGTATCCGTCGTGAATGATGGTGTCCAAAGACAAGGTAAAGGTATACGGATACAATGTGAACGTAAGCTTCACAAGCGAGGACAGTTTCCAAAAAGAGTAATGCTCTGAGTCAGCCTCCTAAATGAGGGCGCTCTCCAAAGACAGGGTAATGATATGAGTCAGCATCCTAAATGAAGACGGTCTTCAAAGACAGGGTAAAGCTTTGAGTCTGCATCCTAAATGAGAACGGTTTCCAAAGAAACGGTAAAGCTTTGAGTCAACATCCTAAACGAGGATGGTCTCCAAAGACGGGGTAAAGGTAAATGGACACAATTAAAACGTGAGTTTCCTAAGCGACAACGGTTTCCTAAGACAAGGTACAGCTATATTAATATAATGAACAGTTCAGATTCTACCGTTTTATCTCAGAAAGGCATTAATGATATAATCGATTCGCTATCGTACAGTATTATTGAGTTTGAACTTGTTTTTGGTTATTTTTCGACAGTTTTAAATGAAAAAAAGCTTTTGATGTATCTCAGTAGTGATATATTTTATTATTTCATCAACTATTTTCAAATAAAAGTAATTGAGCTATTGAAGGCTGTATATGCCATTAAATTTATCTAATTAAATAGGAACAAAATATTTAAGTCCGTACAATCAGAAGTCATTTCAATTCTTCAAGCTTATACGGTCCCACGGCATACTTGAAATAGTAATATACCAAAATCTAGACTTCGCTCTTTTGGCCAATTTCATTTTTTTCAGGGATTGAATTTCTTATTTCGTACCTTAGTTAAGATTTTACTGATTTCGCCCGGTGGGAAATGTGAGAAATCTGGTAGACTCAACAACTTTTTCTCAAAAAAGTAATAAATTGCGTGGTGAATACCAACTCTGTCAGGCAGAATTCTTTTTTTAATGGTAGTAAATAGCTAATTTCTACAGTTTTATTTTTAATAAATTATTTCGTAGTTTTTTTTCCTTTTTATTATGAAGTTGCTTTTTTAGTATTTAATTCTTCTTTCACAGCCTCAAATGATTTATTTATTTATTTTTAATTTTTTACTGCTTTCACTTATTTTAATTTCTTTTTCTTACAATCATTTGAAATTCTTCATATTCAATTTCCCTCTTCACTTTTCTGCGCTGTTTTACTTGGAAAATAAAGGGAATACCTTATTATTCCACTTTTTAAATCGTTTTAAATGGTTGTAATTCTACAGTTTTCAGTTGTTTCATCAAGTTTCAGTAATATTTTTTTATTCTTCATCTTTCACGAGGAGCAAGGCGACCATCATAAATAAAATCTACATTCCGTCTTTTGCCTGTTTGAAGCGATTTTAATCACGCTTAAGACTATAGCAGAATAAAAATAAATTAGTGTAGATTTAGGAGAATTAAATACTGCACTTAAAAAAACGTGTGCACTTGAAATAAACGAAAGATTTTATTACTATATTTAGATGATCAAAACACAGTAGTTGCATTCAAAATCGTGACAAAAGAGTTTTACTTACGTAGACGCCACCCTAAGAATACGAATAAGTACAAATCTATATGTTGTCTTGCAGTTCCGTTACTTTTCTTATTCTTCTAAGCTCCATAGTCTTTCGGGTACTAACGTATTAAACCCTATTTTTGGTAATACTTCACTGCGTTCACTTTCGAAGAAAGTAAGTTCTCAATTTTAAATATTTTTCACAACAGAATAAGAGAATAATAATACAAAAGAATTAACCAATTAAAATAATATTATCTTCAATCCAGGTCATTGTGCTTGAACATGTGCGAGAAAAGTACAAACTATAAAAGAAGAGTAATTTTCGAGCTTGTGTTAGCAAAATTAGTGCTTTTTAATAAGCGTAGGAATGGTATTCCTTTATTGGTGGTAGATCGAGCCAATTGGCGACGTTATTCCATTTGATGTTATAAAACTTTATACGTATTGTACTATCCATACATAATATGTATCTCAATCACACCATAGATATTTATCAATTTATTAATACATTTTTGTTGGTTCTTTGCATCAAAATTACAATTATTTTTGGGGAAAATATTTTTTAAAAGTATTCTTTAAAAAAGTTAAATTTGGAAGCACGGTTTGCGTTAGTTTTTTTTTTTTCAGTACAGTACTGTGCGAATTAATTGGGACAAAACAAAAATTTTTACAAATGTTGTTTAATTAGTATAGTTCAACTTACATGCATGGTTTTGCAATCTAATACAAAATATGTCCTCCTCTAGCTTGAATGACATCCTGTACACGGTTTGGCATAGATTCCACTAAATTAGAGCATAAAGTTTTCATCTCGTTATCACGAAGCCAAACTTTTATAACATTCTCAATCGTTGTTTTCTTTGTTGGGCAGTCCATTTTACTCTCACACGTCACTTTACAATGATCCACAAATTATCAAAGGCATTTACATGAGAATTACCAGGCAATTCCAAATTCATTATTTTCTGTTTTTGAAAAAAAAATTCGTTGTGTTAGCAGAGAAGTATGGATGGAGCAAGATCTTGCTGAAAGATACCAACACCACAAGCGAACGTTTGCATCATATATGCACAATTTTACTTTCTATTATGAAAATGTGTTGTTTAGAGTTCATCATTCCTTCAGCTGATACTAAGCTGCCAGGTCCTCCAGAAATAAAATAACCCCAAAACATCTATTTATGAGGGTGCTTTACTGTTTGAATAAGATGTTCTCCATCACTTCACCTGACAAATCTTGGTCCAAACCCTTGAACAAAAAAATGCGTTTCGTCGCTGAATACAACCTTCTTCTAATCTTGTACAGGCCGGGATTGATATTTCCTGGCCCAGTCCAAAAGTTTTTTCTTCATTGCAGGTGTTAAAAACTGTTTATCGATTGGTTTTCTTTCAAATCTCCCAACTTTAATAAGACTTCGTCAAACTGTTGATGAATCAACGCTCACACCAGTCTCTGAAGATCTTTACATGTTTTGTAAGGATGCATTGTACTATTTCCTGCAAGAAACTTAACTGTTCGAGGCGTGGTGTCGCGCATGCGTCCACATTTATTCTTTCATTTGGGAGACACTGTACCAAAATTCTTTTGCTGATTGATAATCCCAGAAACACTGGATTTTCCAACTCCAACTACTGTAGCAATGTCCCTCACAGTCATAGAAGTATGCTGACTAAAGGTAACGAGTTTTTTATTGATATAAAATTATTTTATAAAAACCCCATACACATGATATAATATTTTCAATTTTTAATGTGGAATCAATATTTTATGCAAGATTTTCACGCAATTTTCCTTCTAATTCAGAAATTAAATCTTGTTTAGCAAATCTTCAAAATTTTGTTTTCCATACTACGCTGCTTCGAAGTTCAACTAACTCCATTTCTAAATTATCGATAAGTAGCAACATAAATTTGGTTAACTCCATTGTTTCATCTTCTATTTTGTATGGATATAAAATAAAATGAAATGTATTTTCCAAACTTTTAAATTGATTGAATCTCTCTTTAAATTTTTGTTTTATTTCCAGCATATTCATTACATATTTTTTAATTGCATTTTCTTAAATGTTAACAGAGTTTTCAAAAGTTATTGTTGTTTGAAAATGTTTTTGTAATTGAGGAAAATATTTCATGGTTTTAATTTCCAAATCCTTAGTAAAGATGTCAAGTTTCGTCATAAATGTTTTAATATTTTGAAACATTGTTAAAACAATTAATCCATGTTTTTTATTCAGTTCATTAAAATTCTGACTGATGTCTCATAGAAACATTTAATCAGTTGGTTAATGTTTATTGGATAATTCATCGATACTATTGTCTTTTTCAATTTAAAATACAGATGGAGGACAAAATAATACGAACACCTGGGGAAAAGTATGACGTATTTCCCACCTGCAGTACAGCCGCACCACTTGCAGTAGAAGTATGCCACCTAATGAGCGTGAAGAGGAAGGTATCAGCATATCAACAACAGTCACCTGTGTTGCATGCGTTTATCGAACTGTCTGGTGATAAGTTGAAATGTCAGACACGTCAGAGTTCCAAAGAGGAATGATTGTTGAAGCGCGTTTTAGTGGAGCATCGGTTACGGAAGCAGCAAACCTTTTGGGGTTTACAAAGAGTACGGTATTAGCCGTTATGACAGCGTGCACGAAAGAGGGTTAAACGACGTCTTTAAAGCACAACAGGGGCCGAAAGTCAAAGCTTGCTGATAGGGACAGACGGGTCTTGAAGCGCATAGTAGCCCTAAAACACAAGCAATCGTTATCAGAGATAATCACTATCATTCGAAATGAATAATCATCTCCAGGACCCCGTTTCAATAAATACTGTCAAAAGGAACTTCATGTTGTGAACATTTATGGCAGAGGGGCAATTCGTAAGCCCTTGGAGATAGCAACGAATGGTTTCAAGCTACGTCAATGGTGCAGAGATCACAAAGGCTGGACCCCATAGCAGTGACAACAGGTAATATGGTCAGATGAATCGTCATTCACCCTATTTTAGACGACCGGGTGCGTTTATGTCTGGAGAATGCCCAGAAAAGCGTTTAATCCTGAATGCCTCTTGCCGACTGTGAAGCATGGAAGTGGCTCCATTATGGTGTAAGTGCGATATCTTGGCCTACTTATTATTCTGCATGGGAGAATCAAATACAATCACTATCTAAGCATTATAGGGGGTCATGTCCATCCTTTTTTACAGACTGTATTCCTTGACTGCTTTTTCAAAATGACAACGCACCTATCCACACTGCTAGGTGTGTTCAAGCGTAGAGAATGACGATGAAGTTGAATATCATGCCAGGCCTCCTTAGTCTCCGGACTTGAATATTATTGAACATTTGGAGTCCAAACTTCGTTCTCCATTTCTACCTCTATCCAGCCTTTCGGAGTTAGAGACCGTTCTGCAGGAGGAATGGCTTAGTATTCCTTTAAATACTGTCCATGATCTTTATGCATCTATCTCACGTCGTATTAAATCTGTACTTCAGTCAAAGAGTGGTCCAACCCCTATTAATAAAGATTTTCCATTATTTCACAGGTGTTCGTATTATTTTGTCCTCCATCTGTATCTTAATTTCTTCTAATAACGTTACAAAGCGATGAAGGACTTGACCTAAACTAAGTCATTGCACGTTGTTGTATGTCAAAATCCCTGAATATTGGCATTCAATTCCCTCTAGGAATTGTGCAAATTGCCTTTTATAAATAACTCCTGGGTTTATAAAGTTGGTTATTTTTATAACAACTGACAGTACAATGGAAAATGTTTTTAAACCATACTTCACAAATAAAACTTGCTGGTGTATTATACAATGAAATTCAATCAGGAAATGTGAGATATTTTACTTAAGATGCTGAATAAATCCAATGTTTTCTCCTATCATACCAGGTGCACCGTCTGTTGTTACAGAAACTATTCTCTGAAAGTCAGCATCCATTTCTTTAAATGCAATATCAAATTCTGCAAAAATATCAAGACTGGTACACTTTCCTTTCAACGTTATTAGCTTCATTAACTCTTCTTTCATTATATTTCCAAACTTATACAGACCAAAAACTGCAAATTGCGCATAACCATTCATATTATTAATCTCATCTAATGCAATTGAATACATTTCTGCAGAATTTAAAGCGCTATGTATTTGCGCGAAAAAATATTTTTTTCCAATTATATTATTAATTATATTGCGACTTATAGGAAACTCATTTATACGCTTTATAATCAAGCATTTTTCTTTAAAATCAGCAAACAATGTAGAACTGTTTCCTATAAAAACGCTTTTTTTTTTATTACAAATTCTTCTTCTGAAAGAGGTTTCCTGTTGCGAGCAATGCAATGGGCAACTTGGAAACTAGCAGTTGTAATGTTATTTTTTGGAACCAAAAAAAGTTTTTTTTTTAAACACTGCTTTGAGAAAAATTCTCTCTTTTTTTTTTTCTTTGGAAAAATATGTTTTTCTTTCTTCATCAATTGACATGCCGAGATTAGAATGCAACGTTTCAAAATGTCTTTTTACATTATATGTACGTGCAGTCACTTTTTCATTACAAATTATAAGTATAACCATTTATTTATTTCAATTTCTTCATATTTATCAAACCATTCAACTTGATATAGCCTGGAACTTGTATGGCTTGTTTTTAATTTTTTAGCCGTCGACTTAGTACAGGGCTGCAATTAAAGATATTTATATGAAGAATACAATAATTCGAGAAGAAATTTTGTATATATAATATACCTCTCTCTCTCTCTCTATATATATATATATAATACACATATACATTACTTTTAAATGCGTTTGAAATGTAAGTTCAACACTGGTACTGATTGGTGGAAGCGCCTTAAATTGCGAGCCAAAAATTGCTTTTATCGAGAATAAGAAAAGTGTGCATGGCTCCCATTGGCATCTCACAAGGTGAAACAGTGAGGGAACGATACAAGTGCTATGGAAGTCTCTTTCTACAAACATAACTAAACATAACCTTACAAAAGTGCATTTCATCCGAAGAGAGTGCTTTAAATATGGTTATTTGCTTTGGTTTGTCGATTTTTTTTTCAACAAACAAAATGTGAGTAAAATTATACATTTTATTTGATATTTTGTAAGCCCTTTAACTTTATTTCAAGTATTACATATTTTCATATACATTTGCCGTCATTTACGTAACTTTGGAACTGTAATGATCAAACTGAAGGTTATAGACAGAATTTAAATTTATTCTGTGTCAATGTAGTGCTTGAAAATTACAAATAGAATAAAAATAATCCACACAAGTTAGAAGAACTAAATAAACCCACGCAAACAAACAAGTGGTTGCCCAGCAATCGTGGGTCAGTGGCTGACCCACGGGTCATAGGTTCACCATCACTGTTCCAAACCAATTGCGTAAGCCATCTCAATCCCCAGACCTTAGCACAATTTAGCATTTGTGGTATTTACTCTAGTGAATAATCTGGGAGAGAGTAATGACATCCAAGGAAAAGCTCAAATCTGTCATAGTAGAAGAATGGAACAAAATATCCCCAAATGAGGCAATTAAAGTTAGTTGAATCCCTGCCAAATATGTTGAGAGATTTATAGAATTAACAAAATAGCTTAAACAGCATTAAGAGGGTCCGGCACATGAATTTTTGAAAAATTTCCATTTTCTCTTTTTATATTTTTTAAGAGTTCACATGTTTCTATTTAAAATTATACATGATATGAGGAAATACGGTAATTAGAAGTATTTTTTATTTATTTTTTAAATGAAGTTACTCTTTGAGGCGCATCAAATGAGCTCTGCTAAGAGAACCTCTGTTTTCCCTTGCATAAGTTTCTGAAGGGTGCAAACGCATAAAATGCTCAAGTGGAAAAAATAGAGTGTATTGGTAATATCCTAAAGTGTATGAGTACACGTCTCTTTTTCATATGAATCAGTTAATAACACCATATAATCAGTGAGTCCAAAATCTACATTTTTGGAATTATAAACGATAAAATTGGAGTAAATATGACTATTGCGCAATTTAGTATGAGTCATGTAGCAAAATTAATGATTTAAAACATTGTGATTTTGGACCATGTTATAACTGTGTGCAATGCTTCAAAAAATTAGATGCACGTAGGATTCGTAGAGCCGAACGAAAGCATCTTAAAATCCCCAAAAAGGGATAAATTATTAAAAAAATTGAAACAAGGAAAATTAGAAGAGCCTTTTGTAGGAGCAGAGGTTTAAGAAAATGATTTATATGCGTCTGGAAAGTACTAAGAAAAGTAAATGCTCAAAAATAACAAATTTTTACTTTAAAGCCTGTTTTCTCAAAATGTAATATTTTTTTTATTTTGTGAAATTTTTTTTTCAAGAATTACTTATTATATAATCCTCAAATTTTCCGTGAGCATACTTTTAGCACGTTTACATATTCTCTATTGGAGAGTATTAATATATCTAGCAAACTTTTTTAAACTTAATTTTAGGGAAAAAATGGACATTTTTCAAAAAATTCATTATTTTAATTTTAAACAAAAAAAAAATAACTCCTCGTTAAAGTTTTATTGATGGTACACATAGCCTGCTGCAAAAACTTTATCCATGAGAAGTAAGCAGTTTCGGAGAAAAAGGTACAGACTTACGTAAGTTAACATGGGCTTCTATGGACGTGCCGGACTCCCTTAACTTTTAGTTATAATCCATTATTGTAAAGGTTTTTTCCAGTGTACGCAGACTTTTGACGCACACGATTTGTATCGTTCTCAGGTTAAAAATATTTGTAATATTTTATGTAAAAATCAGGGGATTGTTGCTTATACTTTTTAATTTACAATATGTTAGAGGAATCAATAAGAATAGTATTGATTCAGAAAAACTTCATTTAATTAGCGATCGTTGCATGAATACGAAAGATGATCGTCTGTTCGCAGACTTTTGTAGGCAAGTGTATGCAGAGTTAGTTATGTTTGTAGAGACTTCCATAGCACTTGTTTTGTCCCCTCTCATCTTGTGAGGCCCCAATGGGCGCCCTGCGCATTTTTGTTAGTTTTGGCCCGCAATTTAAGGCGCGCCTGTACCAGTGTTGAACTTACTGACATCCATTACGAACGCATTTAAAAGTAATGTGTATTGATGTGTATGTATATTAGTTATGTTAATATACCAAAAATTTCTTCTCAAATTATTGTATTCCAAATATAAGTATTTTTAATTGTAGCTCTGTACTATGTAGTTGGTTAAAAAATTAAAAACAAGCCATATGAAGCTGAATGGTTTGACAAATATGGTGTGATTGATTTCACGTACATATAATGTAAAAAGACATTTCGAAACGCTGCATTCTAATCTCGGCATGTCAACTGGTCAAGAAAAAAAAACTTTTTTCCGAAAGAAAATTTTTTTCCCTTAAAGCAGTGTTTTAAAAAGTTTTTTTGATTCTCAAAAATAACACTATAGCTGCCTATTGCTTTGCTCGCTACAGGAAACCTTTTTCGGAAGAAGAATTTGTAAAAAAAAAAAATGTTGTTAGAATGTAGTCTCACATTGTTTGCTAATTTTAAAGAAAAATACTCGATTAAAAAGCGTACAAATAAGTTACCTATAAGTCGCAATTTTGTTAAAGTTGAGCTATAGAGTTAGAAAAAAATATTTTTTCGTTAATACATAATGACTTAAACTATGCGGAAATGTATTAAATTGCTTTAGATGAAGGTAATGATGCAAATGGTTATGCACAACTAACAGTTTTTGCTCGATGTAAGTATGGAAATATAGTGAAAGAATTAATAAAACTAATAACGTTGAAAGGGAAGTGTACCGGTATTGATATTATTAAAGAATTTGATATTGCATTTAAAGAAATGGATACTGACCTTAAGAAAATAGTTTTCTCAACAAAGACGGTGCACCTAGCATAGTAGGGGTAAACATAGGATTTATTCAGTATCTTAAAGCAAATTATTTCACATTCTGATTGAATTCCATTGTATAACACATCAGCAATTTTATGTGCAAAGCATGGTTTAAAAACATTTTCCAGTGTAATGCAATTGCAATAAAATTAATCAACTTTATAAAGGCAAGAGCTCTTTATAAACGGCAATTTGCACAATTCTTAGAGCAAATTGAATGATAATATTCAGGGATTTTTACATACAACAACGTGCGATAGCTTAGTTTTGATCAAGTACTTAATCGCTTTGAAACGTTATTAGAAGAAATTAAGCTCTTTTTAAGTGAAAAAGGCAATAGTTTCGATGAATTATCCAATATGCATTGGATAAATGATCTAATGTTTCTATGTGGCATCACTCAGCATTTTAATGAACTGAATAAAAAATTTCAAGGGCATGGACTAACTGTTTTAACGATGTTTGAAAAGATGAAAATATTTATGACGAAATGTGACATCTTTACTGAGCATTTGAAAATAAAAATCATGAAATATTTTCCTCGATTACAAAAACATTTTCAAAACACAGTGATTTTTGAAAGCTCCATTAACATTCAAGAAAATGCAATTAAAAATATTTAATGATTATGTAGGAAATAAAACAAGCTGTTGAGGACAGATTCAATCAATTTAAAAGTTTGGACAATATATTTCCCTTTATTTTATATCCATACAAAACAGAATTTTAAATAATGGAATTAACTGCATTTATGTGGCAATTTAGAAAGGGAATTAGTTGAATTTCGAAGCAGAGTAGTGTGGAAAACAAAATTTGAAGACTTGATTTTTGACGTAGGGGGAAATCTGTGTGAAAGTAGTGCAGATAATATTGATCACACAATAAAAATTGAAAATATTATATTAAACGTATGGGAGAGTCTTGTTCAAATAATTTTATATCAATGAAAAAAAAAACTAGTTAATGTGTGCTCTTTTAACGATGTTTGGGTCCACATATTCAGGTGAAAAAGTGTTTTCTCCAATGAACTTGGTAAAATCTTCTATTAGAAATAGACTTGACAGGGAATTAACTGCGAATTGCGTTAAACTGAAGAATACGAATTATGAACCTAATAGTAAAATCTGAAAATAAACAGCGACAGATTTCTCATTAAATACTTTATAATCAATCTTGTTTTACATATTATATATATATACTAATAAATAATATATCATTATATATATTGTATGTAATTTTCATTACTCCTTGTTCATTCACACTTATTGCCATTTGCACCAAACACTTAAGAATTTTTAACCCAACTAAAATTTTTTAAATCTTCAAACCATGCCTATTTTTACCCGTTAAGCCATTTGAATTTTAAAGATGTTTAGTTTCTAAAATATTCATTAAAAAAAATTTTAAACTTAGCTCTGGTGCAAGTGTGCATTAGTGACCCACGAACTAGTACAAAAAAAATTTTGAACAAAATTTGACCTACGTTTCAAAAAGGTTCGCCATTGCTATGCTAATGAATTAATTGAATAGATGAAACTGTGACACAAAATAACTGAACAACAAATAAATGACTTTAATGAGAAAAATAAACCTGGTGCTTCCATAACAAATTTTCAATATTTAATATAACAACCAAGCCAGGTTTAACCTTAAATCTCTTTTGTTAATAAGCATCCAGTTCCCCCTTCTTTTGCTTTTGAGATTGGTAACTAGCTAAACTCCCTCTCACTAGGAAAAACAGTTAAAACCTTCTCACGATATTCCATAATTCACGACAAAAAACAGGTATGTTGTTTAAAGCCAAAATTGCTGACACCCATTTCTAAATTTTATTTTAAGAGCCTATTCTGAGCAGTTCCTATTGTATTGACATTTTTTTCAGTGTGGCTATATGAATTCGTTGTCAACTGTGGTTATTACTATAAAAAAAGCAATCTTAAATCGAGTTTCAAAATCTGAGTAAAGGACATTTAAATGTTGAACGTAGTTAAAAATGCCCTGGAAGATTGTCTGTGACAAATTGAGAAAATTTGCGACGTCCAATATTATACTTCTTTAATTTAATTCTGGAAAGAAATGCTGAAATGGTCCTTGTCTTAAATGCTGTCACCTAATAACCACAAATTAACCTCACAAAATTTAGAAAATAATCAGTTCAGTTGTAAAATCTGGTTTCCACTACAAATTTTTTTAAAGATTAAAGTCATGATCTGATTTAATCAAGAGCCACTATTATAGACCTCCATTTACATCTCATGGAACCCAAATTATTTTTTCTTTGGCGTGGACCCCTTGCAGGTCATCATAGACCCCTTTGGGAATCACTGCCCTCAGTCATTGATAGGGTATAATTTTCCTCATGACGAGGCTAGTTCACGTTATTATACCAGAATTTTTAAAAAACAGTGGAAAAGAGTTATGCGTAAATAGTTAGGCATTACAAAAAAACTCTATATCGTTTTTGCTGCAAACTTTTTGGTAGTGTCGTTAGTTCCCCTTCCACAGAAGGTTTTAAAAGTTGGAAGCACCTGGTCGAAACATCCAAGAACCATAATCAAAATCTTGGATTGAATTTAGTCAGCGATTGCAATGCTATAAAACAACTGACAGCGCCTCGCAAAGACTTATTATTGCGGAGACTAATTATTGGTGCTAGGTGCTTCAATGCATTGTAGCAACATTAAAAATGTTTAGCCCTTTGTGGTAAGAGTGATAAACTATCCACTTCCAATAATGGTCATTTTTTACAAATATATATATATATATAATTCAATTACTAGCTAAATTTGATCTAATAATGGAGGAACATGTTCGAAGAGTGCTAAAAATACACTATCTAGGGAAAAATATTCAGAACGAGATAATTTCTCTTTTACATGAGAACATTAAACTACAAATTGTTCATAAAATTAAACAAACCAAATACATTGCTGGCCACCGTAAATGCAACACCAAGGAAGACAAGAGATAGCACAACAAAATTTATTTTGTAGATAACATGTTGACCAAGTATCAAATGATTAAATTTATAGACTTCTGGGAAGAGTGGTTCCTGCCAGAATCAGTAGCCAGAGTAGCCACCATTGTTGGAGATCACCGCTGCCACACGCCTCGGCATTTATTCAAAGAGACTTTGGATGTGTTCTTGGGGTACAGCAGACCAAGCAGCTTCCACACGTTGCCAAGGTTGATCTGGTGTGGCAGCTGGGGGTGTAATCTGGGTCAATCGTTGAGCAACCATGAACCACATGTTTTCTATCGGCGAAAGATCCGGAAAGCGAGCCGGCCAGGGAAGCAATTCAATCTGCTGATTGACGAAGAACCTTTAGACAATGCGTGCCACGTGTGGTCGCGCGTTATCCTGTTGAAATATGGCTGTATCCAAGCCCTGAAGGTAAGGAAGGACAACTGGCTCCAGCACCTCGGAGATGTAGCGCTGGCTGTTTAAAGTACCGGCAATGCGTACTAGAGGAGGGCGAGAGTGATATCCAATGCCACCCCATGCCATAATATCCGGTGCAGGACCAGTGTGGCTGTGCATAACGCAGCTGTTCAGCATCCTCTCTCCACGGTGTCTCCAGACTCGAATCCGACCATCGTGGTGTTGCAGATAAATGCGTGACTCGTCAGTAAAGACAACTTCATTCCATTCTGTCACCCACATCCTTCTTTCATCGCACCATTGGCGGCGGAGACGTCTGTGGTTCTGCGGCAAGGGTAGACCAGGCAATGGACGTCTTGCGGACAGACCACTCTGCTGTAAACGGCGTCGAATGGTACGCGCAGACACTGAAAGATGCGTTACAGACTCAATGTGCTGTGCTATGGTTCGCGATATGACTGAGCGATCCGTCACTGCCATGCGTACAATTTGCCTGTCCTCACGTGAAGTGGTGCACTGAGGTGGATGCGATCGATCACGTCGGTCCGTCGTACCCTCCTGCATCTAACGGTCACATATCCGCATTACAGTTGTTTGGTTTCGTCCAACACGACTACCGATTTCCCTGAGATAATCGATCAAAAGCTAATCGCTGTTTTCTACGAGACATAACTGATCGTTTTTTTGAAAAAAAACCACAAGAAAAACACAATTGCCAAACTTGAAATGGTCGAAATCTTTAAGCCTTAAATAGCGCTTTGAGGGGGCGCTACAGGCGTGCGTGATGTGTGTATGCAATGAAATTCTGATCATTTGCATATCTCACCTCAGC
The DNA here is from genome assembly GCA_019973975.1 of Trichonephila clavata. Lineage (NCBI taxonomy): Eukaryota > Metazoa > Arthropoda > Arachnida > Araneae > Nephilidae > Trichonephila > Trichonephila clavata. Next base: position 14,577 of record BMAO01002029.1, read on the forward strand.
TAATACATCTTGTAAATTTCACGTTATTTGCGTGCTTCCTTCAGGGTGTTGCATTTACGGTGGCCAGCAGTGTATTATTCAATAATTTTAGATTGCACCCCTGATGCAGTAAGATCGGAAAATTACAACTGTGGCAAGATATGTATGTATTGAAAAATTTAATTCTAATGTAGTTGCTGTTAAAATTAATAAGAATTTTTTAAGTTTCCTTCCAGTTGAAAGATCGATTGGAAAAGAGCTTTCAAATTTAATAGTTGAGAAACTTATAAAATTAGGAATAAATTTGCTAGATATGCGGGGGCAGGCCTACTATAATGGAGTCAACATGAGAGGCGAGGAATCAGGGGTACAAACTAGAATAAGGACGTTAAGCCCACGAACAGTCTACGTACCATGTAGCAGCCACTCTTCAAATTTGGTCATTAATGACATGGCGAAATCATCCATAAAACCCTGTAATTTTTTTTAATACAGTCCAAAAAATGTATTTTTTTCATCATCAACTTTTTGTTGGGCCGCATTATTAAAATATATAAAGAGAAAACCTTTAAAACCACTAAGTGCAACTCGCTAGGGAAGCCGAATAGAGGCTATTAAACCCTCAAGGCATCAATTAGAAGGTATTTATGATGCTCTCTTTAGTGTTCATAATAATGCTGAAATTGGCAACTCTATAACAGATGAGGCCTCTGGATTATTAAATTCTATTAAACAATTCAAGTTCCCTATGCTCCATCATTATTTGGTATAAACTCTTAAACTGCACAAATCCAATAAGCAAGCTATTGCAAACAAGATTACGATTTACCATCTGCTGTGGAACTCTTAAGAAATAGTAAAGATTTTTTTAAATGATCTTCGATCGGATGTGGCCTTTGATGAAATGCTCTGTGATGCAAAAGAACTGGCCGACGAGATTGATATCCCAGCTAACTAGAAGGTGATGCAGCCACGTCACAGAGTTCGATGCAAAAATGTTAATTTTGATTACGAAGCACGAGATGATCTGATGGAAGATCCAAAATTAAAATCCAGATAGAGTTTTATTTTTTTTACAATTGACCAAGCAAATAATGCCTTGGAATGCAAATTTAATTTAATGATTACCCATAGTAATTGTTTTCAATTTTTATAAAATATATATGATTTAAAAGACTCTAAAAATTTAATAATTAATAACTGTAAAAATTTAGAAATGATGTTGACAGACGTAGAATAAGTATATATAAACGCGCTTGATCTAGCAGATGAGATAAGGTCAGTTTAGGCAAAGAGAAAGCCCAATAGAGAAATTTGAAAATTTATTTCAGTTTTAGAATTCACGCCAAATCTTGTTATCGCATTAAAAATTTTACTTTCTTTGCCAATAAATGTAGCAAGCGGAGACAAGAGTTTCTCAATTAAAATTTTCTCTTATGATCCACAACTCTTTCAGATAGATGGTTTAGCTACATTGGCTATAGAGAACATGAAAAAAATGAACAAATTGATTTAGAAGAATTGATCAAAAAGTTTTCAGAGTTAAAAGTCGGGGGGGGGACACTTCTAATTTTTTTGTTATTTGTTTTAATAAATATTTATATATATACTGTTCTGCTGCCTTTTACTTTGCAAGAACAATTCAAATTTTATAGGCGTGTATTTAGGAACAATTTCTATATATATATTTTTTTTTACTTTGTGGAAAGGGGCGGCAAAACTGCTAGAGCGGCCCTGTTAGCTAACATCTCTTTCTCTCTATATATATACAATAGACTCTCGTTAATTCAAACCTTCGATAATACGAACCTCTCGCTAATTCGAAGTATATGCTCTGCCCCTAGAAAACCTCTTGATATTTCGAACTAAAACAATATGTTTTGGTACACTCAATATTTCGAAGTAAGTAAAATCTGTGGCTGGCCAGATTACAACATGAAATAATTCAAAGTTTTCTTATAAAACTCTAGAAGACAATTCGAACACTTACTATCGAGAGTCCTGTAGCAAACAAGTTGGAGTTTGCATGTTTTGTATTGTCTCTGCGTGTCTCCCCTGTAACGTAGCCCCTTTGATGACCATCTGTCTGCTACCCCTTCTTTGTGTTTCTCGGTTCCTCAGGCGAAAAGACGTTTTAAGTGCACAGTTCTGGTCGCACTTGTTGTCAGCCGCCTATTATATTTTGTTTAACACGTGGCCTTGCTACGCATGTGGTCCGCTATTATGAAGAAAAGATGCATAAGATTGTGTTTTTTAGCGTCTGAATGATATGACGATTTACGACTCCATCTGTGTGACTTATGGCACCAAACAGGGTATGGGGCGGATTGGACCCAACCTAGAAGAACCAACGGTTGGGGAGGGGGCAGTGTCTGAGGGAACCGGGTGCAAACTGATTTTATTTCCAATGAGAATGGAAGAGATTTGGTGGGGCGTAAAAGTCCTGTTCGAGAATTACTACATAAATGTATTCTTTTAATAATTCTGTAATTCTTTTAATAATTTAACTTCTGTATAATATATACTCTATTTATACTGTATAATATGCACTTTAAAGTAATTTATACATATGTGCAATTGTTGTTTTATTATATAGATAAAAATTTAACTGTGTTAGAAAAAACTTTCACTTCGTGCATTTTGGGAGTTTTTTTTACCCTCTTGATAATTCGAAGTTTTCATTATTCCCTCCAATTTCGAACTATCGAGAGTAGACTGTATATCAGGGGTCGGCAACCTTTCAACTGTGGCGTGCCAAACGAACCTACCAACATGATTCAGCGTGCCAAGCAATAGCAAATATTTGAAACAATTTGATTTCAACGACAATACATGCAGAAATAGGAAAAATAGAGGCCAAAAATACAAATTTACTTATATGCTAATTATGCATCATTTAACGATATTTATTGACATAAAAATAAACATAAAATACAACTATTACTTCAATATAAATACAAATATTAAAACTGTGCACATAAATATGTATATTTTTAGAATTTTTAAGGAAAACTTAAAATATGACTGTTTTTTAATATAGATCAAAAATTAAAATTGTATATATATTATGCATTCTTAAAAATATTTATGAAACTAGAAATAAACAACATAAAGTATAAGCGTTCATGCACCAAAGTTAAATAAAAAATTAAAATTTTAATGATAACCTTGTCCCTGCAAAGATCTACTTAATGTCGCAATATCAGGGGTATAATTCGTTACTTTCAATTTGACACAGGATTCAGAATGTTCAGCAGATAAACAATTTCTTTGTGGAGTCAAAATATATTTCACATGAGAAAAAATTTGTTCACATAGATATGTGGAACCAAAAGCGGGGCACAAGCTATTTTTTTCAAACAATTAAATCTTTCTGGCAATGACATCCAGCAATTTAAAATAGCTGTCGATTTATTGCTAGAGTTATCTTCCAAATTTTTCCGTAACTCCGTAAATTTTGTTTTCCATAATTCTGAAGATATTAATTCAATAAGTACCATTTCAAAATTATCAGTTTCCATCCACTCAAAAATTGACAAATCGAATGGGATTATTAATGGGTCTATTAAATCAGATTTGATTAGAAAAGAAAATATGGGCATACAAGCTTCAGTCTTTGCATCTTTTAGAAAACTCCTCCTTAAGTGCTTCAACGTAAATTTGAAGTTCATCTTTGTCTACGGTTGATGTATTTGCAAGTGCTTTAACATTTGGGAAGTATTTGTAGGTACTAGTATTAATATCACGGGAAAATATATTTAATTTTGTAGCAAAGCCCTTCCAATATTCAAAAAGTTCAAGTACTGTTTGACTTTTTCCTTGCAATCCTAAGTTTAGTTCATTGAGATGTTTAGTTATATCTGTCAGAAACATCAATTTACATAACCATTCCTCTCTTGTCGTCTAATTCGGGAAAATTTTGTCCCTTACCATTAAGAAAACTTTTAATGTGTGCTCCATGCATGACACAAACTTATTCAATACATTTTACCACGAATAAGCCAATGGACATGACTGTACAAGGGAAGATTTTCATATTCACTTTCCATTTCTTCTAAAAGAGATTTAAATTGTCTGTGTACTAATGAAGATCGAGAAACTATAAAATTAACTATTTTAACAACAGTATTCACTACAGAAATTAAGTGCTAAGACGAAATTTTGGCAACTAAACTTTCCTGATGTATTATGCAATGGAAGTTCAATATTTTATGTCCAATATGATTTTCAAGAAGTTTGACAAATCCTTTTTCCTTGCCAACCATTGCAGGAGCGCCATCAGTAGTTACACAAAATATTTTATTTATATGTTTTCTTTCAAAATGATTTATAAATGAAAAAAGAATATCCTGCCCTTTAGTTGTACCAGACAGAGGAATCATACAGCATAATTCTTCATAAATTCGATTTTTATCACAATATCGTGCAACATCATTCACGTCTTTACTTTCATCAAGAGCAATGCTAAATGCAACAGTTTCTAGTAAACCTGAATTTTGTTTCGCAGTTACATTTTCTGCCATTTATGTTATTCTTCTTTCAACAGTTCGCGCAGAAGCAGGTATTTCTTGAATTCGTGATAATATTGTTTGAAAGTTAAGTAAATCGCTGAACAATATTTCAGCACTTTTTAAAAATGTGTCCTTTATATGTTCGCCATCTGTAAAAGGTTTTCCTTTGGCTGCTAAACAATGAGCAATGACGAAACTACATTCTGTCGCTTTTGGTTCGACTCCAATTGTTTGACACAAAAATGTAATTTCCTTTTTATATCCAGAAATAGCTCTTTCTAAAACTTCACATTTCTCATCAGAATTCTTAAATGTGGTCTGGTGTTTAGTGTGAAAATGTCTTTGTACACTTCACTTGACGTACGACACTTTCGCGACATAGCACACATACAGCGCGATCTTTTTGTTGTATGAATCCAAATTCGTTAGTCCAAGAATCTTGGAAATCGCGAATATCAAGCTTTCTTTTTTTAGTCGCCATTTGATTCAATATGTAACTATTAACTGGCACAATGATGAAACAAACAATATACAAATTTTCACAATAAAACTAAAAACATGACAAAGTTAAAAGTGACCAAAAAATCACATCGTGCATCAAACTAAATTTAACTTTCGACTGACAGCAGCTACAGCGCACCAAATTCTACATCGGTTAACTGATCTTTATGAAATTTGGTATCCTGCTATATTTGAACACGAAGAACATATTTGTCGTATTCGTAGCTGTAAAATCATTTTTCTACAATTTTTTATTAAAAAAATCTTAAAAGTGCTACTTTTTAATAATCTAGAAAGTATTATAAAAAAGTATGGAATAATCAAAGGAATCTAATACTGATCATACTTCACTATTTTTATTGGTAAAAATTGATAATCAAAAAATTGTTTGGTTTTATGAATCAGTAACAATATATATAGTAATTGGTAAGTTCTATCATAGCAAATAGCGATTGTGGCTGAACAGTAAATTTAATACTTGATATAATAACATCACCATGTACATTCAGTATAGCAACAGATTACAAAATTATTGCTGAATTAGGATCACTATTTATGAGCACAACTATTTGGTCTGAGATTTTAAATCCGCTTTAGAGGATGTGAGATTAAATGACATGAAAGTCATTATCAGAGCAGATAAAATTCTATCAAATGAGCATGAAAGATGCTTCAATGCCTCCTGAAGTAGAAGAAATATAACAAATTTTGACCAAAGTGAGTAAGCACAATAATTTGGTACTTGCGTATTATCGCAACCTATAGGTGACATTATATGAAACAAAGCACCTAGTTGCCAATTCAATGCACACGAGGTGTAGGAAATCGGGGTTGGCAACTTTGTGAGTTATTAACAGAGTTGGTGATATTATGAGAGTACCCAATAATTTTACAAGTTAAAAATGTAAAAGAGCAAAAGGAATCATTTCTATTATTTTATACAGATGAAATTTGTACTAACTCACTGTTCTTAGATATCTCATATGTCAATAAACATTGAGTACTAGGAACTATTTGAAATGCCAAATAAAAGAATATTGAACATTGGGAGGTCAACTAGAAATGCACAGTGAATGTCAGTTGTAGAGTTACTGAAACCTTTGAAAACTGAGAGACATGCTTAGAAACTAAAAGGATCAGAGCTTCTACTTCAAGATTGGATTAAGCATCTCAACAGAATGATGTGCAAATTGCAGTTCTTCGATCAAGAGCTACTGAAACACCCAAAGAGCGAGCCACACAACATAAAGCTAACCGTGACAGGGGCTTACTTAAAATTCGTGAAAAGTGCTTCCCTGGTGTTTTTCTGTTCAGGGAGCAAGAATCTGAAATCGGATTTTAAAAACTCCTGTAACTTTGCCAGATAATGCCGGATGCCCTCCCTCCTTCCAATGATTGAACTTGCAGGTGCATCAAAGGTGGACACCAGTGCGGGAAAATTAAAATCAGATTTCAGAGACCTGTAACTTTGCCAGATTAATAACTTTCCATAATGGCTTCGCGTTTGATACCAGCATCCAGATTTTCATTCCCTCTAGCAGCTGACCTTGCAAACACAGCCTTACAAAAATATGCTTGCATCAGGAAATTACATTGGCAATTGCATCTTCTGGCATTGTTGCCACTTTGTTAGATGGTGGACAAACTGCACATTCAGCATTCTGGCTACCATTAGACATTCATAAAAAACCAAATGCAATGTGTAACATTAAAAAAAAGTTAACGGAATGGCTACGGTATTGCATAGGAGTTCAATTATAATCAGGATGAGTGTACTGTGGCCCATAAACATCCATCCAAAGCATCACGCTTTGGATGAATGGAAAGCATTACGCTTTCATGCAAAGATTAACACATGTTTAAAAAAATTGTTTTTATGGCATTGAAACACTTCAGTTAACCATAAACATGCAAGTACAATTGCAAGATGATCCACAGGAGCAAATATTTTTTAAACAACTCTTGGGTATTGGAAACAGTGAAGTAGAAATGCATCCCAGTACATAAGGAATCAAATTCCCAGACAATTTCTGTACGGTTGTTCAGATAAAAAATGAATGTCAGAGTCTCCGATACCATTCAAAAGGCTTTAATTCCCTATTTATTTGACTTTTGTTGAATGTCATGGCTAAATTCTAAGCATAGTTTGACTTTAAAATAAGTTGTGGGTAACTTACATGACATCCCAATGTTGTCAGTAAGCCAGGAATATAAATATTCTCGAACGGCATGCGATGTGGGCGTTTCAAAATGTGCCGCCATTAACAAAATGTAAACAAACCCAGAAAACAGGGTGAAAACCGAGTGGAGTTGAGAAACAGCTTTTGCTGACGGCAGCTGCGCATTAAATATCTGATCCACTTGTGACGTCACAGTTCTATCTGGCCACTCAAAAGTTTCTTAATAGTTCTCATCACTTGTTGTGGAAGTGCTAATTGTATCGGTGTATAAATACTGATTGCTACTGTTGTGTAATCAGTAGTAGTTGGGTGTTTCTCAGCGAGTAGCTGACTCCATACTGTACTCAAATGCTTTGAGCCAGGTGCTCAATTAGAATGTATTCAACTGTTTTTCATTTTAAAATGTCACTGTCAATTTCATTATTTTTGCATCATTTTCAATAAACATTTTGTTTAAGAAATTATCGTCTTTAATGAAAAACCGTCCACATTCGTAATTTAATTTTTAGGATCCACTGTTCATAGCTCTACTACTTAGTTAGTTTTACACTTTAATGTTAGAAATGTAGAACTTAAGATAGGAAAACAACTTTCGTGATGACCATAAATGAAGGTCACGGCCTATTAATGTCCATTTGCAGCTTGGACTTAGAAAATCAATGTTTCTCGCATGGGTAACTACATGTTGTGTGCTGAAAACATCAAATCTATTTGTGTTAGCCAAAGACAGGTTAACGAAAATATTGTGCATCAATTAGTAATTAATTGAATTAAAATTATTTATGTTATAATTTAAAACGATAATATTAAAAATTGTACAGAATCAACATTGTTTACCTCATTTATAAAATTAAATCTTCATGTTCTACTTAACTTTGTAAGAAATTCATATATTATACTATACTCAGATAGGTGATGAATAAAATGCAAAGTTATAAATATTATGCTGTTTTATGCTTCATTTCATCACTCTGAAAATATAAGCGAAGATTAACTTGACAGCATTGAATATCTTGTAATTCTATTTTCATTGTATACAATTTATTGTTTATTAACATCACACCTTGAAGCTACACGAATTTTGTTGGTCATAATTTTGAACCATAGTTGAGTGATGATGGCACCCAACTCTTCAAAGTTCTGTCCTAATGGCTTTCATTATGTGATCTGTAAAATTTTGTATTCATTTATTTCATAAGAATTGTTAATGCACATTGAGTCAATTGCAACACTAAATTTGTTACATTAAACAACTGCACCATAATTCCTTTACATAATGTTTAATATGAACTGCTCATAACAGGATGCTGCTACAGATATGATTTTAAATTATGCATTTTTTTAGTTACTATTTACAATTTGAAAAATTTTTTACGACAAAAAGTTTTTTATTGTAATGTTCATCAAAACGGAAGTGTGCATTTAGAAACTATATGTGTGTGTGTTGTGATAACTTTTATAATCTTCGATAAAAAGTATTTCTTAAAAATAGTTTGACTAACTTACAAGGTAATAATATGAGATTCTGTATTGTACTTAAGCCCAATATAATGTAATTTTTACCATTCATACTTTTGGAAAAAATGTCAACTATTACAAATGTTGACTGATATGAGTTGATAAAAACACTCATGTATGAATGTGTGTGTGTTTTAACTATAGCACAATTATTACTAGTGCAAAGAAATTTTAGAATTTAACTTTTCTTATTAGTTTTATTTACTTTAGAATCTTCACAATAATTAAATAAAAATTTTGGGATGAAAAATACCTTTAAAAAAGTCAATATATTTTATTTAACAAAATTATTTATTCACTATCACATAAATTCATTTCATTTTTTCAAAAACAGTGTTAAATTAGAAACACATAGTAAAATAAATTCAAATTCAAGGGAGGATCACCGAAACATATCACAATACATATATAAAGGTTTGTTTTAATAGAGAAATACAACCATACGAATGTTTTCTAAAAGACACAAATACATCATGGATATGTGTGGACCCCTTGTGTTAGTTGGTTCTGGTTGTTGGAGAACCCCAATTGAGAGCTATCTGAAAAGAGAAGGAAGAACACCTTCTTTTAAGAGGTGCAGAAAGAAAGAAAAAATCAGTAACTAATCTAAGGGAAAAAAGCAAATGCATTAATAAACAATAGAAATCATACAACATAGAATTCCAAATTTGTCATCAAATATTACTAGAAGCCACTTGAAAAGGTTTTAAAATATTTGATAATTTTCCGTTAGCTTTATTTTCATAGGATTTTTTAAGATGCAAAGATTTATGAAATAGCACCAGTTTCTCCAAAATTTAGAGCAAAATCCGTGACTTGTGTCAAAGAACACAATTAAAATTCAGGCTACTCTTTTAGATAAAAAAATATATTAATATTTTAACTTGGTTAACCTCTTACATACCATTAACTAATTGGCAAAGCAAGTAATAATAATGAGTTATGTGAATCATTATAGTTAAAAAGTTACACAGAAAGTGGTATATTTTATAACACCTAATATTCTGCTAATTACTGCATACAAGAAAAAAACTGATCAAGATTCGCATTTCTCTCTCTCATACACACGTTTCACATATATTTTTAATTTTATATCTTAAAATGAAGAATTACATTATTTAATGTTTAACTTTAAAGTATATATGTTGTAATCACAAAAAAGTATTTATTTTATTTCAGCTGGTCTGCCTGTTAGTATTTCTCCATCATGCTAAATTTAAACCCAATACTTAGAAGGAGAGCCGATAATTTTCTAAATTACAAAAAGTTCAGATTTTAATAAGTACTTACATAGAATAAATTACCCATCATCTTACTGCTCCCATTCTTATTTTAAGCAATTACAAGGAAATAAACCAATAAAAATTCTCATTGTATTATTATTTAAATACTTTATCTATTTAACCTGAATAATGTCTAGCCACATGTCAGCTACTATGTAAATATCAGCGCAACATATTACATAACTGAACATATTCCACATCCTGTTTCTTGATATTAGATCCAGCTTATACTTCTCATTAAGAAACACAGCTTTTCATACAACATAATTTGAAACAAAACTGATGTGAAATCAAAATTCTTCTGTTATATTGTTACCAAATCACCTAGGAGCAGAAAAGCTTACACTAAGTCCAAAAGACGTTACCACAAATCAGACATCAACTTGCACAACTGTATCAGGAAAACACCAATACATTCAAGGAGGAAACATGTACATGGAGAAATAGTCTTTATCCCCTCAATGAATTTCATGTAGCACATATGCTTGCTTCTAAAACTGTCTACGAATGTCTGGAGATCTAATTCTCCAACTTTGTACAGACATGCCTAGACTCTTAACCATTAATGTGCAGGAGGAATTCAAGACAAATTCATTTAGAAAAATCAAATCAGAGCCACGGTTCAATGAGGATTTCACCATCGAGAGTTATTGAATGTGCACTCCAAAATTCTTCTAAATTTTCAAAGCATGCGTTTAACAAATTTCACAAATAACCAAATACAAATATTTAAAAGAGGGGGAAAATTAATATTATTCATGAACAATTGGCAATGTACCATTTAAACAAAGCTAACAGAAAAATATATCAAAATAAGGTTGTAGTTTAATAATAATAACTGGCACACATTCCAACATTTAAAAAACTTAAAAATAACTATTTAATAACCTAGTAACACTATAATAAACCTATACACTTGGATGGCAGTTCATTTATTGAAATAATCATTAAGTTAATAAGATTTTAAAAAGTAGTAATAAATTTTAATTTTTCATTTCCTTGATGAGTGACATTAATGCAAACTTTAAAACCCCATTTTTTATTAAAAATTTTAATTTTTCTTATTCTTCAATGGGGAAGACATCTGCATTAAATCCATTTGTCAGATTTCTAATAGTAAAAATAACATATGGTTTTATAGCAAAACACTTCAGCCTTTTTATACACACATTAATTCTTTTCTTTTTCCCAAGAAAGTTTTCTACCTACTTCCTTTCATATTATTCTGCTTTCTAGGCAGCATTCCTAAAAAGTGACAAATTCAGTTTATATTATAGTACTTTTATTCCACACACTTGAGCCCAAATGTTAACTGAATTTGTTATAGATTCTGCTTTTCAAAAATACAGAATTCAGTGAATTATAGAATTCTTGTACCATGCAGGCATTTACCTGTGAAAGGTGATAAGCTGTTATATTGAGCTGTAATCTGCTGTACCCTTCTCTGTATCTCATCATTTCTAAATTGTTGAGCTAATGCAAAATTGTTTATCTGAGAATTTGTAGGTCTAACTGTAAAGAAAAATTAAAACAAAAGACTATCATTTTTTGTTCGAAAAGAATTTACACAACACATCTAAAAATTATTTTTGCCGATATTAAATTCTTTAAGTATCTTTTTTTTAAGTATAAATTCTCCTTTCAAGGAAAATACAAGGTAATTACAAAATGAAAAAATAATAAATAAAAATAATTTATTGGATTGTGCTTCCTTAACCAATAAACACGATTCCATTTTAAATACAAGATTTCATTTTACAGTTTTTACTGTAGGTTTTGCAAAAATTATAATTAAATTTATTTATTTTTCAGAAATTCATTTTCATAAAAGTTGATTTTTCTCCTGATACTAAAATTTACCATAATTCTGGTGTAAATGTGATCAATAAGTAAGTTTTATTAAAACTGCCTTCCAAACTAACTTAAGGCATATACATACTTTAAATAATTTTTAATTACATTTTTTGAAAATAAAAACACATTTCTAATAACATAACTGGTGAATGACCAGTCAATTATGACCATGAAAAAAAGTCAATGTTAATGTGTGCATATTTTATTAACATAAATAAATTCAAAAGTATAGGAACTATTTTCTTAAATTTCGAAAATGTAAAGTTAGTATCCTAAATATAAAGTCAATTTAAAATATTTGTTATTAAATGTCTTCATTTCTATTTTATTAGTAATTATACTGAATTATATTAATTTAATTTTACCATAATCCATGTGTATATAATGTCATCCTATTTATGAATAAGACACTTTTTGTGTATTAACTATTAATTATTAAATACAAATATTTAAATTTAAGAGCAAAACTATTATTTCCAATGAAAGAAGAATATTTTTGTCTAAATAAAGCTTATTACCCTCTCATGTTTTGTTTATCAGAGAACAATGTGCTCTTAAAAAGTGAGATGTTTTCTGAAATTTTGCATTTTATTGACACCAAATAAACCTTAGTATAGTTTTTCAAAAACCCAGACATTCACCTTTTTCCTTTAAACATAATAGAAAAGTTTATATATCTGCTCCTATATTTACTAACAATATTATATTAAATGTGTGTGATTAATTTAAACTTAAGTATATTGGAACCAAACAAAACTTGGATCACAATATTTTATTTCAAGGTACTGATGTCACTTTTACAAAGTCAAAGACAGACATTAATGAAATTTATTTTGTGCAATGGGTATTTTCTTTAAGATCTGGAATATCCCTCTCTGTGGTGGTGTGTGTGTGTCTGGACTATTATTAATTCATATACTTACATTTAGGTATGCTAAGATTTTGAAAATTTTCAGGGGTAGGCATCCACTGAGTTTGATTTAAACTCCAATATGAAGCTGTAACAAAGAAACTTATCAGTTTGCAATAGTAAAAATATGCACATTTCAATTTACCATAAAATTTAAATTTTACAATATCATGACACAAATTCAGTTCCAATTAAAACATTTGACAAAGTTTATTAACATCCTACTTCAAAGCAAAATGGCTATTGATAATACACATACTAATTTAAAGCCTTGGTGAAGTCAAAAATTAAGAAAAGAGTTCAGTTCTCAGAACTAAAATCACACCATATTACACACATGCAAACTCACTATCCATTTTCATATTGAACATACACAAAGGAAATTTCACTGATTTAATATATCCATAAGCAACAACATACGACAGAAAACTTATGGTATCAAAAGTTGTATTGAAATTAAAATACCAATCATTCCAGTAAATAAAGTACAGAAATTTACTTTCATTGATTGAAATCAATTTCTAACTAATGCAATTGTATATTAAAAAGTAAAGCTTTTAATACATGTTTTTTCAAAAAAAAAAAAAAAAAAGATAAGGAAATCAAAAAAAAGGAAATCCATCACAAAAAGACTTATCAAGTATAGATCTAGAACACTAATGATGTATTTTGAAAATGTAAAGAGAAGAACAGTTAACAGAGAAAGAAAACTGTAAAAAACAGTACATTTTTGCAATAAATAGTACATTCAATAGCTATTCCAAGTTAAACTGATTGGAACAAACAGATAAAATATTAATAACAAACAAAATTACAAAAACATTCACTTCTAGAATTCCCCCACCCCACCCCACTTTTTGAAAACTATATAATAATTCATAGAAGAGTACATAGAAAAAATTGGATATCCAATACCATAATATAACTCTGTAACATAGATATTTAATAAAATAGCTTTGATAAAAAATAACAAGTTTTAGCCAATTAATCTACTGGATAAGCTTTTCTAATATGTAGCTTCTTGAGAATTCTAAAAATGATTGCAAATTCTTACATTTAAATTGCATTTAAAACTCATTTGTAAAGTTACAAGGACATTAATTTTGCATAAAATTTGACATTAAAAGAAAAAGGTATTGTGGCTTAAATAAAATTATGTTACATGAGTCTGTCAAATTCTTCCCAGTTTATGATTAAGATGAATTTTAACTTTAAAGGGTTGCACATTTTTACAAACACTTAACAAATCCCTTTTCCAATGAGTAATTCTATTACAACCTAGAAAAAACTGAGTTCTGTGATATATATTTTTGACATGATTTTCAAGAAGTTACTCAAATAAATATTTTTGATATAAAAAAAATAATAAATTTTTACGGGAAAGGTTTTGTTGATCGCCTGTTGGGAACTGCTGTTGCTGCGGCTGCATGGGTATATTCTCCAATCTTTGGCTTGGTAGCTGTTGTTGAGTGCTGATAGCAGATCTTGACATCAAGTCATGGATTGATTGAGGCTTTTTGTAAAGATTAAAAAAAAAATGAAAAAGAAATTCATATAATATTTGCATACATACATAAAATAATTGCCATTTTTCCAATGTTGATAGCACCGAGATATTTCATGATAACCATTCTTTAACAAAAATGTATACACATTTTCATAATAAATCTAACAGTCAGGTAATTTAAATATTCCTTTTAAGTTTTCAATTTTATGGTATCTTTTAGGAATAGTTTTTACTTGCAAACAGATTATTTTGACTAGCTTCAAATTGAAAACTATTTATGCAAATTTTTTATTCATAATAATACATTTTTCTTGAATGGGCGAGCATGAAGAAATTACAATCACTTCCAACTAAAACAATGCTATTTTTATATAATAACATACATTTATTAACATTCATTTATAATATAAAATCATCAATAATTTGCTATCATTCTTCCTTGTGAGGAGAAAAAGTTGATGCCCGAGTTATAATCTCACTCTCAAAATTTCCACATTATACCATATAAGGACAAAATTCAGTAATATCACACAGAACAGCAATAAATATGTTTTTATTCATGTAATTGACTTCTAAAATATAAACACAGAGTAAATTTTTAGTTTTTGAAAGCATATTTGAATCTGAGTGGCATAACATCAATACAAATACAGTATACAAATATCACGTTTTAGTCTCAATCACAATCAACACATGCAAATTTTAAAACCCATTCTATGATAGTGTGAAATCTTAGAGCATTCTGGGAGAATCTATACTGCAGTAACTGATCCTTATGAATGATAATGACCATCCATATTGAGCCAACAAAGAAAAAGAGTGAGGGTGCTTCTTGTGTAGAATAACAGACATTTTCCCTGACCTTCATGCAAATGAAAATCTTAGGGATGTCCTCGGGTCTTCTGAATCTGCATGTTTATCTAGAGCAGCTAGTTTCAGAGTTGAAAAATGGTCCATAAGAAAAATGATAATTGCAATTACATAGAAATCTAGGGACAGCATACTTTATTAATACATGTATAATTTCATTTATTCATTTGGGGAGGGGGGCCTTTAAACATTTTTGTTAATGACTCAGATGTGACCATGTAACTACAAATTATTTTTTTAATTCTTGTTTTCTTTAATGCATAAATACATTTTTACCTACAAGTACAGTTAATTATGTGCCACTCAAAAGTTTATTTTTTAGTTTTCACTAATTTTGCCATCATGAGCTTAACTTTTAGAAGTCAATGTATTTAATTGATTACTGCATTTTTTATATTTTTTATGTAAAGCTTTAAATTGAACTTCCTGTATTTTATACATATATATGTATACATATAAATTTTCACTTTAAGCATTTTATAACATAACTAAATGTCAATAAATAACTTTGCAATTTTTGTCAAATTGGGTAAAAAAATTAGAGAAATTACCAATTGCAATGTTTTAAGTTCATGATACTCCAATCCTAATTAAACAATTATTCTGTATTTCTCAGAAAGTCTACAATTACAAAGCAATTAAATTTTGAATTACTTTTATCTTATTGATAAATATATACTTACAGGCATTGTTCGAATGGGTGTATAGCCATTCCCTACTGAGTTATGGGATTGGAATCTTGCAATGGGAAAATTTGGTCGAAGAGCAGTATTAAAAGTGTTTATCACAGGGGACATTCTATTGGAGGTTGGGGCTCCTGGAAAGGAAATTATATATATATATACATACACAAAAAAAATTTTAAACAATAAAGAGAAAATTATAACACATAAATAATACAAAACAGTGGAGTCTCTGAATGAATGCTATCATAATTTTAATAACCTTTAAAGGAAAACTTCTATTTGATACCAATTAAATACTTCAATAGTGTAAAACCAACCACTAAAACACACACAGCTAGTAAGATAGTGAACTATATAATATTATGTGCTTATTTAAATCTTTACTCTTCATCTTACTAAAAAAATTATTTTTACTTCAAAGTTCAGAAATAACATGAGGTTAAAAAGTTGTAATACCTCAAATAGTAGATATTAAGAGAAATGATAGCATGATTCACTAGTACAATTTTTAATAAGTGTGAATTTAATACTTTTAATTCGTTTAAAAAATAATCTTAATAAACTGTATAACATATAAACCAAAGTAATTTAAGCCAACCATCAACTCTCTCCTCCCCAAGAGAAGTTTACACTTTACTTAAATATTTTTGTACATTAATTATTCACTAGTTGAGGCATGAATCACATACACAAATTTCTACACATATTTTGCAAATATGGATAGAATTTTAAATCATTTATATTTCTGAAACAAAATTTTTCTGTTTGAGAGATAGTTTCAAAATATGTCATCTTATTTCCAAAATACTTTAATATCCATCAAGTTCTCTTGGAAATTTATGATGCAGTAAACACTCTTGGAACCATATGTGATATATCTAATTATTTAATCATCCGAAAATTTAACGATTTCTTACTCTCAAAATATTAAGTTTTCATATTCAAAATAGTTAAAATAACAGATTAATAAAATGGAGTATAACGCATTTTACATTTTCAATTAAGCAGCTTATCCACTTTAAACAATATCTACTAATTCAGTTTTTGCATTTTGATATTCATGAAATTACAAAGAATTTATCAAAGTTCTGTTGTTCACTGACTAAAGGACCAACTGTAATAAAATCAAGAGATATTCTTTGTTTTTACATTATTTTAGTAAACATAGGACAAAGTAGATAAAATTTCATTTATATAAGAAAAGAACATTTAATACATGAATTCATATATACGACCTCCTTCTCTCTCAAGAAAAATAAAAATATGGGTTAAAGAGATTCCATCACATTTTGGAAGACATGAAAGAAAGTTTCCCATAAGTTACTTTTTCATACATTTGGGAGATTTTTTCAGAAATGATGGTAGCAAACTGGCCATTAAATAATATGAATTCCAACACTGTTTTAAAACACACCTACAGAGTGCTGCTAAATGAAGTTGTCTTTCCAAGAACTTCAACAAGGTTTTTAAGGGCAATGTAGTAAAAATATTATAATTCTATGTAAAAAAAAATTTTACACACAACGTTTTTTTAATAACAAACTGTCTTTTCATACATACTGCATTTAACATTTGGTTATCAGATTATATAAGGCCAGATATTGTTTAAATAATACAATGTATCTTTCATTAAAAATTTATAAATATTTCGAAAAGAATGAGTATTTATAACAGTATATTTATTTTAAAGCTGTGTTTTGTAGAATTATTTGATCCTCTTAATTTCTACTCTCAAAATCAAAGTTAAAACAGTATTCTAATGTTAAATCATAAAATTAGAAAGAGAGAAATTCATAAGTAACAAATCTAACAAGTAAAAATATATTTCTTTAATGTGGAAGAGTATATCGCACAACTGTGTAATCCCTCTCCTTTCCTAAAAATAAATAAATGAAAAATTTTGTTGATTAAAAGTAAAAAAGAATTTTTCAATATTGAGCAGAATTGAACATTTGGAAAATAAATTCATGAAAAATGGGCATTAAAAATTAAATTGAATTAACTGATAAGTCATTTACTAACACATTAAATGCGGAAAATATTACTAATGCATACATTTTATGCTAGATGTAAAACAAATTATCACTACTTTGACAAATCTGAAATAGGATATTCTAAGTTTAAAAAGAACTAAATATTAAATCATGCACCCTGACATTATACTCAGATTTGGGGAAAGAAATAATACTTTACTTATTATATCTATGTACCTGAAGGAGAGAAAAAAAATGCTTAAAGTAGCTTTCCTTCCCTTCTGAATAATATCAAACAAAATCTAAATTGGAAATATTTACTGCTTGAATCATAATATTATGAAACAGATTGCTATAATTTGTTGTTACATTTCACAATCCAGTCCCTTCTGAATTTTATTCATTTGGCACATACTGCAAACATCTAGACCAAGTATACCATCAGAATTTGTTTAATGCAAGCCTTGTTGTTGTTGGCGTGTCCATGATGTGCAAATTTTAGATTGCTCTGAAGCTGTTGAAGACAGCTTCGGCAACCTCAACAGCTCAATGCAAGCCGTAACAGAATAATAGAAATCTTCAAGTAAAAGTCATCTCTTTGAATGTCTTTTCACTTTGACTTATCAACATACAGAACAATGTTACAATGCATCTTATTTTAGCATTATCAATGAAACAGAGAATCTGTATCGGAAGCTCTTGGAGCACAAGCACACACACACATTTTTTCTTTCTTGGTTATTTGGTTTGGGTTGGTGCAAAGAAAAATGTCTAAAAAGCAGAGTCTGGACTTTAAAAAGAAGGCAATGCAAAACACAACAATTCTGTGTTATAATCAAATAAACGAAAAGCAAAGGGAAAGTATTTTTTATATCAGTTCAAATTTTGCCAGGCTTTCAAAGAAAGAAGAAAAAGATCTCTACTGACAATTTTCTAGGCTACAAAACATTTTTCATAAATATTCTAAGTTTACCTCACAAAGAGATTTTAAGTAATTAACTTTATAGAATTCAGTGATTAATCATGTATTGCGGATTCAAACCGAGAACAAAATTAAATTTATTTGCTTGAATCACAAAAATTATTCAAACACTTTCAAAATGCATAAATGTGGACTTGTAAATTGAAAGGGCTCACATGTTAGTTAAGCAATTCTCCTGAAATGACCTTTGTTTTATAAGAAATTACATTTGAAAGAGGTTATTCTTCAGAAATTAGTACTTAATAAGAATAAAATTTTTAATAATACATCCACATCTACCTCAAGTAATTGACAAAATTTGTTCTGTTTACTGAGAACTAATTTGTAATTGAAAGGAGATGGGGGGGGGGGGTACAACACACTAAAGCCAGTAGTTTTAATTCATTTAAAAATTAAATGATGCAAACATTAAAAAAGCATGAAGATTACACAAACAACAGTATTTAATACAACTAAACTTTAATAACAGACTTGAACAAATCAATTGAATCGAGCGACTTCTGTAATATGATACTGAGAATTGAAAATATTTAAAAAGCAATTTAAGCTACATATTCAAATCCAAGATTCAACATTACACGGAATTTAATGTCCAAATAAATATATGCAAAACTAAAAATGATATATTCATATTACAAAAGTAAATATATTAATATGGCATAAAACCAAGATTGAATACTATATAAGGAAACAATAAGGACATTTGATAAGATTAAAGGTGCACAGTGAACCATTGCTAATAAATCTCAACAATTTTATAAACATTTATGTTTGTGTTGTTTTTAATCTTTTAAATGCATCACAGAATTTAACTCCCATAGTACCCTTTTCTTTTTAAAAAAAGCTACTTACCATATTAACTAATCTGTTGTGTTGAAGTAACATAAATATAGAAGCAATCGTGATACTAATCTAATGATGAAAACTACACACGAGTTGATACATATATCTTTGAACTTCTATACCATGCAATGGTTTGGAAGCTAAACTTTGTTTAATATAAAGAGGCACACTTCTATTTTTGAACAATAAATCTTCAGAAGAATAAAGACTCTGCAAACTGCCTTTCAATTTAAGTATCCCCAAACCCCAAAATTTGCAACAGCAAATTAATTTCACTTAATAAAGCCTCAGAAATAAAATTGCTTTCCATGAGATTTCTGAGAGTTATTCTTCAAAATTAGAATAAGATACAGCAGAATTTTGAAAAAATAAATCAAAAGCATAAACAAAAATGTGCTTTTACATTATTAAGCAGGCAAACAATTTCTACAGATAACTTAAGGATACGAAATACAGAATTGATCATTTGGCTTTAATCAGAAAGCTGGCAATTAGTTAATCATATATGACTAAGTAACACATATAATTTAGAAAGGCAGACATTGTATAAGCTGAAATATGAATTAAAAGATGACAGACCACAAGATTTTGAGACATAATCACAAAATAAAAGTAAAAATTACTAATTGCTTCCTTTTCCATAACAGTTGCAGGAAAAGTCTGGCAAACAGCTTTATTTCAACTCAAGTAAGATAAATCTTTTGTTCTTGTTATAAAATTAAATTGTTAACTACTAGCAAATATGGGTTCAGTGTAGTAATATTTATGAATTACTCAGTCTGTAAGAGAATAAGCAACAGTTTTATATCATTCTATTACATGATTGAGAAAAAATTCATAAATAAAACTTCTCTAGAATTATTGGGTTCCACAACCAAGAATTCAAATACTAGCAGACTTAAATTCATGAAACTTTTCCAATTACCTTTGAAAACAGTTAGATTCACAGAGGTGTCTACAATTCATTATGTAAATTAGTATAAGAATGCGAAAATGTGTGGATTCGTAAAATAACTACAAGCAACTATTCTGCATTGAGAAAGATTACATAGCATTTCAGAAATTATTATGCAATGTGTTTTTACAAGAATAAAGTACATAAAACTACTACAATAGTGCCTTACTTTAATGTAAGAAATGCAGTTTACTACTTAACTTTCAGCTAAGAAAATAGAAATCAATAAATAATATATAGGCAAAGTAAGGTTTTTAATTTAACACATCAAAAGTGAATTAGAAATTACAATTAAACTATTTTGAATTCATTAATAAAGCCAAAAACTAGCAAAAAGAATTTATAACGTGTAGCTATGCAATTAATTTAATTTTAAGGATATATCACTAAAGGTTAACTATGAATCACACACTGACTCATCCTTTGGCATTGAAATAAAACTAGTCCACACAAGAGTAAGTCACTTGATCAGAATTATTGAAAAAACAAGCAAAATTTTAAATTCAATTAAAAGAAAATAATTTAAAAAAATGATATACAATGTAATGGGGCTTTAGAATAAACCCCTGAAATGAGAGAACAAAATCCTCCACTTGAAAATAAAATTTGAAAATTTTATAATTAAATCTGAGTAAATAAAATGTAACACATAATACAGGCATGTACTATGTGTGGGAAAACATGTCTAGAACTAACCCAAGGTATTCGTATTCTTTAACACAAGGCACGGGATGACCAAAAATAAGGACAGAAGTTATCGGGATAATGCCACTTCCTCATACATATATGGGGCAAGTGCCTTTGAATATATTGATATTTATTTTCCAATCTATGAAGCCAGACTTCTAGCTGTGATATTGTTTGTTGGAGACAAGAGATCACAACAGTGAAAACTATCTTGTGAAATAGCAGAGTCGTAAATGTACATTGCTAAATGTGGTCCAAAAAAATATACTGGTAGTTGCATGGTTGTATGAATAATCTTTGTACCTCTGAACAGTTGATACACTGCAGAGCAATTTGAAACAAAGCTACACAACTGGGGATGTTAGATGTTATTAGTCTAACAATGATTATTCAGACAATGCGAAAGCACTAATTTTTATATTTTGTTCAGAGTGCTTAACAATGCAATAAGATGGTAATTTTGAAGAAGTTTCAAATTAGAGTTCAGTTTCAAAATTGGGACAACTACTGCTACTTTCCAAGCTAATAGCAATTTGAGCTTAGTATTAATGAGCAGTGTAGAGAAAAAAAAGACTAATTTTGTGAGATTTTTAGTTATATGGTTAATACTTTGATCAATATCAAGGACCTTTAAGGCAATATTCTAAAATTTTCGTTGGTTGGGTAGGTTCAGTTTCTCGAAAATGAAATGTACTTAAGTTATTTTCAACCTCTTAATTGAAGAGTTTTCAATGCTATAATGAGCTTCAAATTGTTGTTACAAATTATCAGCAATAATTTCTACTTCTTCAGTGGATGAAATTGCAACACTGCAACCCACTCCCCTTATGAGGGGCAGGGGAAAGTGTCAAAAAAGCTTACAGAGTGAGGAGAATTTTTTCCAAAGGGCTTTGTTATCAGGCAAGGCATCAATGAGCTTTTCTCATTGGGTGTGGGAGTTTTGTTTGATATCTCCAGTGAAATCACAACAAAAAGAGCAGATTTCTAAACACAGTCTAGGGTTTTGATTTCTTTGCCGACATCTCTGCACACAATTTTGCAGCTTAATTCTGGCTTTGACTTGTGCGGCAGAATTCAAAGATGATTTTTAAATTTTCGTTTTAAAGCTCCCTGTAAATCTTTAGAGTAAGTTTTTGTGAGCTGCCCAAAACTAACAATCAAGAGTTGCCCTGGTCATGTGATGGAAGAATTCAAGTATAGCTAAGAGATTATCTGAATCAAGATTGTTCTAATTACTTGAATATCATAATGAAAGGGAATAAATTTTAGAATTTTTAGATCAATAATTGTTCCTAGTCTTTGACATTGGAAAGTACTACATATAGGCATCAGTGACAAGATAATTCTTATGCTTGCATGCTACAAAGGGCATTTCTAAGTTTTTGGCCATAAGCTTTATTCCATTCAGTGTGAGGGGTATTAAAGTCACTAAAAATTATCAAATTGTTTCCAGAATAAAGCAGTTCTTTGAAATCCTCCACAGAGAAGTTGTGTCATCTAAATGTTAAACATAAGTGGAAATGATCCTAAGTGAGGGAAATTCATTAATTATGATTTCAATGGTATAGTATCCCTTCTTCAAAGATTTGAGATTGGAATTCTATATTGAATTAGTTTACACTTGCAACAAAGAGCAATGCCTCCATTGCTACACAAGTTTGATTTGAACATCTATCATTTTTATACTGACTTTAGTTGGTGATTCGGGGTTTCATCTCTGTGTGAAGCTGTTTCGTATGTTAATATAGCAGAATATAGCATATTTCGAATATATGTTAATATAGCAGAATTGATAGTGTTTAAGTGTCATAATGTAAAATATGAAAATACAAGCATGAAATTTAGAATTCTTCTTTTCCCAAAACTTAAGATAGTAGAAAATTTTTATAGAAGTAATAAAAATATTCATTTTTTGGTTCTTTAAAATACAATACATATAAAAATTTATAAAACTTGCAAAGGATAAAATGTAATATTTTTTTTATTTTATGACACAGACACTCATCAAAACAATTTTGGCATAAACCTATTTAGTTGTTTTGGATATTTTTAATAAAAAGAATAAATTATTAGGAGTTAGTGTGAAATACATTAAATATGCCAATTCATATTCTAATTTTATTTTGTTTTTCAGTTTTCAAATACTCTACAATAAGAATCAAAATAAAGGTAATATTTAGAATTCTTTAAAAATCATTCTTAGATTTCATCAAATTTTACAAATTTACTGTAGCTGATTGTACTTATAAGCATTAAGAGGGTTATGGCAACTGACTTTGTAATTCTGATCCATGATCTGATGAGAATGATATCTGAAATAGCACCTAGTTCTGACATCCACACCATCCTAACTGGAGATTTTGATCCTCAAAACATTTAAGTCGCATCATTTCTGCTACTAATGCCAAAACCAGTAAAACATCTTTGAGTAATTTAATCTTTTTTTTTAACCCATCCGAAGAAACCTGTTGACAATCTCAAGTATTCCTTGGGAGAATAAATGAATACTAATAAATCCCTCTTAGAGGAATGGGTTAAAAAGAGGAAGTTTATCCCAATGGATAGATGATAATTTCTATGTAAATTACTAAGGAAACATTTACATAAAAATTTTGAAACAATACAATAAATACACATTAACTCCGGTTATTTTGCATCAACTATGATAATTAAATTAAAATATACTAAATGAAAGCTTTACCACAACAATATGCTGTTGGTAAATGGCTAATAATGAATTAACAAGTTAAATAAACCTAAAAATATTTTTGTCCTGTAAGTTCATAATTTGAATTAACTTCTAGTAAAATCAAATTATGGACTAACAGGAGCCTACATATTCAAAAGTGACTATTAACCCAACAAAAATTAGTCATTTTAAGCCTGCAACACCTTACAATACTTTAATGCTCACCGCTGTGAAGTTGAACTAGCAGTTGCAAAATGAACAGGTTGAATGTGAACCCAGTTGCAACAAAGTAAACCAACAGAAATTAATTCAATTCCTTCTGCTACAGCAGTATAAAGAGGAAGTTTGCCTAGTTCTTATCACATCTGTCTTTTCATTTAGCAGTTCAAGTCTTCAGATGGTATTTTTCTGTAATTAAAATTTCTTTTAAATATTTTATTGGAATAAAAGTTATTCTTAAAATGATTATTGATTTTTCAACCTTCTGACATGGTAGAGTATGGAAATTCCTCAGACAGCTCAATAAGATGGAAACTACAAACTAGTCTCAAACTATTGCTACTTTGGTAATTCATAAAAGTCTCTAAAAGAAGCCTTTTGCATTAGTATAATTGAAAATTAGATCTCAAATTATAGCAAAGCTTTGGAGAATTTCAAAGTAATAAGCCAGGAGCAAATAAAAATGAATGCAAACAAATTGTGAAGAAACCAATATAAGGTTATTAGAATAATTGCATTAAAATATATTAAATGAAAGCTTTACCACAACATTATGCTGTTGGTAATTGGCTAATAATGAATTAACAAGTTAAATATAGCTAAAATATTTTAATTAAGTGATTAAATAACTGCTAATATCAAATTTCCAAACCTACAAAACAACATTAATCCATGTTTCATTTCTCAATACAACAATTTTTGATAAATTTCCACTTGTATATTGGAAACTGAATTTTACAGGATGGATGATATTTATTAACTAGTCAACGCAATACTCTTTAAAAGCAGTTAAGATTCAAACATATGGAGAAGAAATCTCTCAAATGGAATTTCAGTAATATGGTTACAATACACTTTACCGAATATATATATATAAGCATTTGAATGCCACCTTTAAACTTTAACATAAGTTGGCCAATTTCATAATATAAAAATCAAGGTAGCAATGTTTAGAAGTTCAATTTGGATGGAAAACAGATTCATAATGTGTTATTTGATTGAGAGCCTTTTGGTAGTAAAAAAAATTCATGTGAATTCATATTCCAAAGCTTGCTCATGCTAGCTTATTCATTATCTAACTTGACAATTTTTTTAAAGGCTTGTCGTAAACCTGAGAGAAATTTCCTTAAGAATTCTAAGAGGTTAATTTAACAATAGAAATCAAAGAGAATAACATTCAAATTAAGATACTGCCTTTTAGAAGAATGATTCTTGCAGTTATTATTATAGAAAAAAAAAAGCATTATGTTTGATTTTAAAAAATGACAGTATAACAATTAAGAGCGCAGATGAAATTTAAAGAGAATTCAAACAATAGAATGCAACTGCAATGGTTGCTTTAAAAAAGATATAAAAAACAAATTGAAGATCTTGCAACCTGATGATCAATTCATTCCTTTTATAACATAATATGCCAAGAGTTTAAATATGGTAACATAGAACTTGTTTCATCAAATTTTTGCTTATACATAAATATTCCAAGTTTATTATGAAAAAAGAATAAAAATGTACAAAATGAATTACATAAATAAATGCACCACTTCTTTTTAAAATAGATTTACTGTTTCAAAATTGATAACACCATTGTAAATCAACACTGAGGATTTACCTTAATATTCTGCCTCTGTATTTTATAATATGCTTGTATTCTTTAAAAAAAAAAAACTGCTCATATTCTTTAAAAAAATTTTGTTTCTCATTCCAACATGTTTTTTTAAAGAAAATATTTTCAGAAACTTGTTAATAAATACCTATAGAACAATTTCTCCAACAAGTTACTATACTGTTTGAATTAATTGGGACAAATGTGTTTCTTGTTTGAGTTGGTATGCGATTACTAATGATGCCCTGAAACAACTTAAACCCGTTATATCTGCCTTTAGGTAGAGTGACAAAGATCGACTTTTACTATAATTTATTCCTTTTAGTGTATCAGGAGCTCAGTTGTGAGCCTTTTAGTGGGGCAGTTAGTAATTTCAATTTTGCATTCTGAATAACATGTGCTACTTTAATTTGTTCAAAGATAGATATTACTCCGAGGAACGCTTCTAAAACAAATATCTCTCAGTGAACAACTTATTTGACTGTGAGAGATATAGCTATGGCAGTTGGTGTGATCGAACTAAGTGTTTCAAGAATTTTAAGAACACTTCAAAAAAATTCTGGATAATCGTCCCCCAAAAGAAAAGAAAAATGTGGGTGCAAACAGAAAACTACTCCAAGAATTGATGAAATTTTAATAAGGAATAGCAAAATTAATTCAAGAAAGACAAGCATAGACCTTTGAAAGGATTTATTAGGTAATAGTGTTGGAGTACCTCAACTGCTTGGAAAAGGCTTCTCGATGGTGGCCTTAAGGCAACAAGAGACTGAAGAAAAAACTATTTTGAACTAAAAAAATGGTGGAAAACGCTTAGCATGGGCCAAAAATACCGATCATGGGCTGTTAATGACTAGAAGTAGGTGATTTTGAGTGATGAAATGTTTCTTTGAGCAAGGACACAAATCAAGCGTAGTTAAACAAAGTTGAAACTTTGCTACCAAATTCAAATAGAATGTAAACCATCCTTCTAAACAGATGGGTTTTTTTGGGTAGAGATCACAACAAATAGCTCAGGAACTTTCATTTCTTTTAAAGAAACGATGAATTTTGTTAAATATTTTGAAATACTATGTAGTAGGCTTGTTCCATTCATAGAAACATTTGATGGGGAATTTCAACATGACTTGGGCCCTTGTCACAATTCGAAGTTGGTCCATACTTTTATGCAGGGAAATAAAATAAAAATGTTTGATTGGCCTGGAAATTCCCTAGACTTAAATCCTATTCAAAACTAAGAGCATATTCTTAAGAATCATTTTGCTAAGATGAATCACACAACAACAGAGCAAATGATAAAAAGGGCTATACTAGTGTGTTTCCAAGATGATGAAATCAAGAACATGTATGCTACTCTAGTGCAGTCAATGCCAAGACGTGTTGAAAAGGTCATTTCTGCTTAAATAAGACATACTTCACACTAATATACAGATTTTTCAGTCTATTTAAGGTATCTAATGATAGAAAGCTAAGGCTTTAGAAAAAATCACTTTTTTCCTCATTTGTCCCAATTAATTTGAACAGTATTTAAAAAAGTATATTATAGTACCTATATTTAAAAAAGTAGGGTAAGGAATGCAAATTTAATATAGCTATTTGGGTGATTAAATTCAAAGAAAAATTAGATTCACAGCTACTCATAATTATAAGCTAGTAAATAAGAAAATCAACTGAATTTTTTAGATTAATTTCTTTTGAACAATGATAATAACCATTAAATAAAAGAAGATGAACTAAGACAAAGAAAAATATCACATATTTTGTTACTTTTTAAATAGTTTTAAAAACTTGTTCCCCCTTGCCCCATTACAGTTTTAAATCTATATATTTGGTTTTAGTTAATGTATATTAACAATATGTAATTAGATCCCAATTTTGAAACATGGTGGAATGACAAAAACTATGTGCTTCAAGTTCAAATTTTCTACATCAAAATGGGGGTTTTATGGTTTGCTCTCTAGAGCTTTAAAGCTTTCTTTAAAAAATATATATATTCTGCCCCTCTTCATTTAACTAAAAAGAAATTTTAAACACAAAGATAAATTTCCAAATAAAATAATGCTGAGTAATTGTAGCCAACATGTCATGTTTTACTTTTGTAGGACTAATCAACCCAGTTTGTAAAAATTTACACTCTCGGCTTCAAGAAATACTTTCTATAATGTTCATTTTATATTTTATTAATAAATATTATTGTAACCATTCATTGAATTGTATTTAAGTTCATTCATATTCCTCTACCTGTGTTCACCTCATTTTAATCCCCTTCAAACCATTCGCTCTTGATTCTATATATATTTTAAAAATATTAAAACAAATGAAATAATTCATAAGTTTTTGTTTCAATTTTTGTAATTACAATGTTATTTACTAAGTTTTCCCTCATAAACAAGATTTACAATAAATATTTACATGTTCTTGGCACAGAAATATCTGGCATGATGTACATCTTGAGTTTTCCTACCTTTTAAAGGGTCATAAACTTTGCATTTTTTTTATTTACATGTTTCAATAGCTGAAATTTCCCCTTTTTCAGTTAGTAATTTCTTACTTTTACAAGTTTTTTTTTCTCTCTTAATATTCTTATGTTTCATTTTACGTTGCTTTCCAAGTTCCTTTAGAAAAAGATTCCTTTTCAAAAGCTTGTGTTAATTGTTTCCTAGGCAGATTTGCATTAAAAAGCAACAAAAGTAGTGATTGCAGCTTGATAAATCATGAAATAAACCCACCTGCCATCTTTTTGTTTTGAATTTGCATGCACACAGCTAATTTTTCCATCATATCTACTTCACTTTTAGTTTGATTGTAGAACAAAATCAAATCTTTTCTTTTCCTTTTGAAACTTTTCTGTCACAATACAAAGTAGATAGAAGAGATACTTATTTTTGTAAAGCACACATGTCACCAGAATCTTATCCTTTAAAAATCCAAATAATGAAAATCTGTTTTGATCATGTAAGGATTGAAATTCAAAACGAACCAAAGGCTTGTTTTTCTAATATGATTTCCAACAACTTTCATCTCTTCAATAATTCATCAGCAAGGAAAGTGATGCATGAAAAAATTATCAATTGTAACATGTTGTTGTTGCAGTCCCCCCATTGGCTAGCAGTGCTAGACCAGGTCCATGATGTACACACTCAAAAAATCCAACACCAGCAAGGGATTGTTAGCTAAATCCTGCTCAGTGAGCCCAAGGCATTCCAGTATGTGAGCAGGCGAGGACGGCTCAGAAGAACAGTTGATACACATTTCAAAGCCCTTGGATCCCTCGGAAAATTTCATTGATTTAAGGTGACCACTTTGAAAGTTGGCTAGAATAGTTTGTTTCTGTCTATTAAAACAGTGAACCAGGGAGCCTCCAGGATGAGAACACTGATACCAGTGGTGCTCTGAGGGGAGAACAATCCAAGGGGACTTATTCTGATGTTTAACTTTTGAGAAAATCTCCAAAAAGGTGAGGGGTGCTGACGGCTCTGGGTCTTCGCAAGCGCCATTCTTGACCAAAGTGTCTGCAATCTCATTTCCCTCTAGATCTATGTGGGAGGAAATCCACTGCAGATGAATCTGATGCAATATGGAAAATCATTTTAACTTGTTGAGTATTGACACTCCAACATTATCTCTCACACTTTGCAGATTGGACATGTGCTGTATTGCACTTTTACTATCAGATAGTAACCAAATCTCTTTTCTATTTGAAAGAGATGCAAGAGAAGCAAGGACCTCATCAATGGCTATTAGCTCACAGCAAAAAACTGAGCAGTGCCTCGAGAATTGATTTTACAAGGTACAATACATTCAATATATACATGGAATTGATTAATTCTAGGTTATAATTTATAAGTAGTCAATATTGTTTTATATCACATGATCAAGGTAATATTCAGTAACAATGATTGGTCACATATTACACGATAATCAGCTCATATAGCAGACCCATTAAAGAAGAGCAGTAGCAAACAGACATTACTTAATGACACTGTTTTTGCGTTTCAGTGCACTAATGCCATCTACTGACCATTCATTAAAATGTTTATTATAAATACTAAATTAGTTTTACATGTATTTTTATGTACATTAACAATATGAATAACAATTACAAATAAAAATGGAAAACATCAAAAGATGTTTTACAAAGATGGATATCATCACTTTTCAATCTTTGGCAATTTAAAAATATATCAGTCCATGAAAATATTATATACTAAAAGACTGTATGCATATTTTAGAGGAACACACAAAACATTTAAACAATTACAAGAAAAATGCAAGAAAATTACATAAAGATCTTCTTTCAAAAATGGGTTGAATTGACACAAACAGATTAAATTATTAGGTGTCAAACATTACTTGTGTATGTGTGTTACATAAATGTGGTTGGAAAATAAAGGTTTAATTTTTAAAACTTAATTTAGAGTTGTATTTCCACTAAACAATAAATTTCAAGAGTTGGGAGTTTAAAAATTATTTTTTAACATTAAACATATTTTGTAGTTACTGAACTACAATTAACTTAAAATGTCATCTCCCTAAATTATAGTCAACATGATCTGGTCTTTTATTTAGAAAGGATCCCTACTCCACTGTGCATCACAAAAGGTTTTTTAAATAAAGCCATTTTGATTTAACAAAGAGCATACAATGTTATTCCGAGCAACAATGTGAAGGTATCAAATTTCATGATGTTAGTTATTTTTTGAAGATTTCATTTATATCCTCACAAATATACGAGAAGTGATATTTTCATGTGGAAGCATTTTTTCCATTCCTGTACTCCTCAAAAAGTGCAGTCATGGCTAATAGAGAATATCATTCAGAACTCACTAGTTTCATATACAGGAGATGGCAGTTGCTGCTGAGTTGGTGGAAAAGAGTTGGCAGCAAAACCAGGAGGGGGAGGATTCCTCATTCGCTGTTGAAACACTTGGGGAATGGCTCGTAGCCGCACCTGTTGGTTTTGTACAGCAGTTGGTTTTTGAATGCTACCAAAAGAGTTCTTAGGTAAAACATTGGCACGAGGAGTGGTTTTGGCCTCAGAGTCCACAATTTCTTTCAAGGCATCCAGAGAGAATTGGCATGGATCAAATCCTGTATTATATAAATACAAAAATGAACAATTTTACAAAACAGTATGATTATGATATCAATTTAAAGATAATATTATGGGAAAACTTTCCAAAAATATTTACTTACCTAGATCGTCATCATCTTGTTCTATTCTAGATTCAAAACTTTCAGATAAAGAATTACTGGGTTCTAAAAAAGAATTCATAAAATAAGTCTTTATATAAAATAATTTTTTAATAAATTCTACTTTCGAATGCACTATTTCTAAATAAAGAACAAAATAATTTATTCTTGAAAAAATCGTAAAACATGTCTAATCAATTTTTTAAAGCTATCTTTGTAAATTTTAAAGAATATGAACCAAAATAAAAAGTTTTTATAGATGGAAAAATAATTCTACATTCATATAATTTTATTCCGTTATTCTACAGATAGTTGGGATAGTTTATTATTCTATTTATTTTTCTCTGGTTCAAAATGTATTTTATTTTTCAGCCCCTATAATTTAAAATTAAATGGCTTTTAAATTTATCTGTCAGCAGTTAAAGATTATATATTTATGGAATGTTTCTACAGGTTCAAGACACAATATAACAAATGGATGCATATGTTACATTATAAATTTATACGAAAATTAGAAAATATCTGAAAATGTGTTTATGTTTGGATCAATTTTATATGAACCCCAGCCATGGAAACATTCATGATTCAATGACTAATTTAGAGTACAGAATTTTATTAAAGCAATTATTTTAAATGGAGAAAATACACAGCAGCATTGCTCAATCAACCACTCACAACATCCATAGAATAATGTTATAGAATTTTTATTTCATATCAAATGCAAAGCTTCTATTTCTTTCAAAAGTTTTTCTGATAAAGATTAAATGAAGTAATCATCATTCAGCCTAAGTATTAAAAAGGAACATTTAAAAATACAAAAAGGCATATCTTTAAAACAAAATCAAAAAATAAATAACTTATTGGTAAATAAAAATAGAAGGTAAAAATCTATATTTAAACTATACAAAGAAGGCTGGGTCTCGCAAAACATACAAATAACAAACATTAAATAATAAAAACAATTTATTTAATATAAAGAAAATTACTTATGACAATTTTAAAAGCAGAAAATCAAATATATGAGAAAAGGAAATTAGTATCATCAAGAATAATATTTCAAAAACACTTTACAACTAAAGTAACTTTATGTTTAAAAATAATTTCCTTAAATAAGAATACTTACCATTATTAGAGAAAGGTAATCTAAAAATTGAGCTTGTGGAGTTTCCAGAACTAAGTATATTAAAATCATTTTGATGAAAATTATTTTGAAGATGATTGGTTTGTGGAGTCACAGTATTTTTGGGTTCATGCCACATTTCACCATTGAACATGTCTTGAAATGAATGTTGCAAATGTTTCACTTTATTTCGTAAATTACTTACAGTGGCATTATTTACAGATGTTTCTTCTGATGATAAGCTCGGTTGAACTTGTGGTTCATTATTTGAAACAGTATTCCTCGGGTTATCTGTGGATACATTAGAATTGACAGCAAACCTGTTCTCTAAGCTAGATCCATGGGGAGGATTTTGAGTTTCACTGTGAAAGAAATTTTTTTTTACTTCTTAATGGATAAAAAAAGTACAAAATAAAATAAACCAGAGGTTTACATTCAATCCCCTCCCCCCCAAAAGAATATATATATCATTTATATATCTCATCCTTTCTACAAAACTGTATTAATTTTGATCCCAATTAATATTCCTGGAGGCTGTATGAGACCTTTAGGGTTGTAGTCTAAAAAATATCTGCCCTTATTTACACAATTTTCGGTGCAGTTTTTCTCTAAATTTCATACACATTAATAAAGATCATATAAAATACTAAAATTACAAAGACAATACAAATGGTAACAAGTATATAATAAATAAATCTTCAGTGATGTATCACTTTGATATCTACATAAATAATTGAATGACATTTAAACAATATTTTTCCACTTTTCACAAATAAAACAGAAGCTTTCAAATCACAAACCTATATAAAACCAAACCTCCAATTTAACAAAATATCATTAATACCTGTTTGTGTAAAAAGGGTACTTTATTTATGGATTTTAATAGGCCTTTTTCATGTATGATACAATTCAAAAGACTTCATTGATTCAAACATTTTAAATATATATAAATATGAGATGTTTCTCAACAATGTGCAATTTTCACCCCTTAAGATATTCTATTCTTCATATATTAAATAAATATAGAAGACAAGACTTTATATAACAATTGAACCACCATTTAAAAAAATAAATAATTTTCCATTCAATTTGAGCATATTTAATAATTTTATTATACCAAATAATTCAATAGAAATCAACAAATTAAGGATAAAAGTATAAAAAAAGAAAGAATTGTAATTACTTATTTATATAAAGACGCTGTAACCTTGATTGCACAGGGGAATGACTTGATTCATCGGAACTCTCACCGGATTCCTCTTTTGAATTCACTTTTTCTGTATTGGGTCTTTCGGGTTCGAT
The DNA here is from genome assembly GCA_019973975.1 of Trichonephila clavata. Lineage (NCBI taxonomy): Eukaryota > Metazoa > Arthropoda > Arachnida > Araneae > Nephilidae > Trichonephila > Trichonephila clavata. The sequence continues at coordinate 47,939 of BMAO01002029.1, forward strand.
TTCTGGTTCTTCAGGAGGAGATTCTTTAGGTTGACTATTTTGAATGATTCTGATAGAGAATAAATGAACACAATAAGCACCATTTTATTACTAACAATTACTGAGAGAAAGAGTGTAGCTTAAGTATTTTTAATCAACAATCACAAGACATCTTTTGTGCAAGCATAATGGACAATTAAATCAAATTCCTATAGATGGGCTTTTCAAGATAAGTAGCAGGGAAATGATGAATTGTACATAAGTAATGAAGTTCCTATCTAAAAGGCAAAATCTATTCCTAATCACAACACTACTCCAGTATGTCTTCAAATATTTCTCATTGTATCCCTTGGCAGTAACTACAATTTAGTTACTCTTTAAATAAAAGTTTTTCATGTGATCCCTCTTTTAATTTGCAATCTTATGTTAAAAAATTCAAATATGTAAAAAGTCTGACTAAATATTACAACTAACCTCAAACAATGTTCTATATGTATAAAAAATTGCATTTTTACCTTTTGTGGGAAAAAAACCAAAAAGTTAAAAAATGTTTTCTTCTAATAAACAACAATTTCACTGCATTAAAGCAGTTATTTTATTGTCAAAATTGTGACAAATTTTACCCAGCAAAATTAACTTGTACGACAAAATTTTAATTAGATTTAAGAAAAAAATGCATTACTATGATTTACTTTGTTTTAAGCACATAAGTGTAGGCCAAAATCCCTTACCCGTCTCAATTGCCCATGAAAAGTTGCTTTTCTCCTAGATACATAAAAAGCAAAAAAAATTTAAAGCATGAAATATTTTCTACTAGCTCTCATCACTGAACGTTAAGTAATTGCAGAAATTTTGCTATTTTTTGTCAAATTTTCTCTATTTAACCTAAAAATTTTGTAATGAAATTGTTCTGAATGTCCAGTTTGGTATACAAGAAAGAAAAAAAGTAAAATTTGTGAAAAGTACCCTGCTTTTCACATAGGTGCACATATAGGGTGTATTGGAGGGAAAAGAAAAGGCATAAGCAAATTCTTCTCTGAAATAAGTAAATCCTTCACAATCACTTTTAAGATCATTTTATTCCATTACAAAGCCTTGGGAATAATTCTATTGATAGCAGCACAAAGAAAAGATATTTCGGAAAAATGTTATATATATATATAAGGGATTAAGCAAAACAATAAACATACTTTACATTTCTAATATTTTAACACTACATAAGTTGACTTATTAAATATAGTCCATCAACTTTAATCTTTTTAATCAAATAATGCACTTTAAAATCAGATTTTTGAGAAAATTTGTAATATTGATCTGATAAAAAGAGTCCGCTGGTATGCTGTGTCAAACCTCAGACAGATGCAGTTCAATTAAAAAATATTACCAAATTTATCCAATGAAATGTGTTCCAAGCTTTTTGCATAAACAATAAATATTTCAAATTTACATATTTTAATTTTTTTTCCTTGCTCCTTTTTCCTAAATTTCATATTTAGAACAATAGCATTAAAATATTGGTAAGTTAAATAACTATATGTTGACAAAAAAAGAAATTCTCCATTTTTTCAAAGTTTTAAATGAGCAGTGAAAGTATAAGATATGTTTTTGTAGTGATGTTAAGATATGATATTTTATGATTTAAAATTTGTCTCTTTACTTAGCAAGAAAAAAAGGCAACTTTTCTAGGATATGGCAATAAAAAAAAAAAAAGAGAGAAAATTGATGGCCCAACCTAATGCATATAATAATAATGACCAACTTATAATAGAAATACAGAGTGATAGAAACTGCAGGGTAAATAACATGTTTTAGCACAACTGAATATTTTTTAAGGATATGAGTTTATTGCATTTATTATTTGCTGTAACTAAATTATTTTTAAAAAAACTTCTGCTTCAAACTGTTATATTATGCCATAAATGTATAAAACTCATAATTTTTTTTTTTTTTTAAAGTCATAACTATGAAATAAGATGTCAGTTTGTGCTTATTATTAGCTTCTAAATTAAAATTAAATTAAGCCATCTAATTCTGATTTTTATCTTTTAATAGAAAACTTAAATACAGATATAGAATACACAATTTCAAAAGGCTTCTTTTTTATGTTGATCATTGTGTAACTCTTGGAAAGCTCTTGCACCCAGATTCACGTCCAATTAGAGATAACTGAATTAGCACACATTTTTATTACAAATGGACTACAGTCAACTCAAATGTACATGATATACCTCACTCAAACTTATTACAACTGAAGTCAAAGAAATTTTGGATTTCCTTGGAAATTCAGTTTTTGCACCTACCAATAAAATTAAAAAATTTGCCTATTTTATAATTGACTTTGTGATACTTAATTGCTGTAAAGTTTTTTTAAATGTACAATTCATCCATAATATTTAAGGATAGAACAGTATCTAAAACAATAAGATAATTTGATAAAAAAAAATACATAATGCTAATGAAAACTACAGTCGTTTATGAACTAAAATATACTAGGCCTAATCACTTAAATAAAAAAGGTAGTTTAAGTCTTAGTGTTAAACATTACAAGTTCATTAACATAAATCAATTAGTTTCAAAATAATTATTGAATCATATGAATACAAAGTTTAGAATTATTTTTCAAGAAAATTGTAATTAAATTTTACACAAGTATTGTTGAATTAAATTATGTTCAAATAATAGGGAATACATACTTATTTGTAATTTGTGACATCATTCTATCATACAGCATATTACCACAATTTAAATGCTGCCTATAAAAAGAAAAAATTATTATTAAAGTACGATGATTTTGAACGAATATAATTTAAAATAAATAAAACAATTTCAAAAAATCATTTAAGAGTTTAAAATATAACATAGCCATTAAGTACAGCATTAGCCAAAAGGTATTTTGATAAAGATTTTTATATATGGATACAGATAACTATCAATTACTCTTCATAAATTAAAATAAATCTATTTTAGACCTCATTATGACTTAGGGTGGATGGTCGGTTTGAATTAATCTAGATGAGATCAACAATTAACATTGTAATTTTAAACCGATGTTTTTTTGTTTTTGTTTTTTTGCACATATTTTAACACATAATTTAGTTAATGCCAATTAACAATCTAAATCTCCTGGAAATGAAGTTCACACAATACAGAACTTAAAAAATTAGAAAAATACTATTGTAGTTAAATTTTCAAAAGCAAAAATTATAAAAACAGAATCCAAAAACAAAAAAAAAGTCAACATTGACAAATGAAAAAACTTTAAATGTTTATTAAAATAGCAATCATGTGGATTCAGTTGGTATAAATTAACTTGATTTATTGAGCATTGCTTTATAAGACAAATACCAGATAGTTTTCAGAAGTAATTAACATATATAAGCAAAAGAAAATCAACCAATAAACTGAATAAATTATGAACAAACTATTACTACCCTTGTGTAATATTCAAACTCCTAACCTCCAGAACAATACATCACAATTTTCCAAACAGTATATTCTTAAAGTAGACTTGAAATATCTTATATACACAAGTATATCTTCATATTAAATAAATTTCCTTCACTCAAAGCAAAATAATTTTTGCTGAATCAAGATAAAAAAAAAATATCCAAGTTCTAAAAACAAACTTACCCGGAATGTATCTCTTCCTTAGTAAAACTTAATTCTTCATCTGCCATTTCATGTAAATACATACATTCCTAAAAATGGCATTAATAAAATTTATTTTGAAAAGTTAAGAGAATAAGCAATAATACAAACTACAACTTTACAAATGAATGAAATTAACTTACTACTTTAGGACAATGAACATTTTTTAGAAAATTACTACAATATTTTGTAGTTCCTAGAGATGTTTTAATTTCATGCCCTTCTATTTTAATACTTGGTAGTTTCTTGTACGCTCTCAAAGCATCTTCCATTTTTTGATATGTTACATAAGCTGATGCTCGAGGACTCTAAAATTAAAAAAAGGCATATTTTAAGTCGGCTTTCATTAATAGTAGCCATAAAGAAGTCTGTAATTGAAAAAAGAAAAATGTGAAATATTGAAAAATGCAATATGAAAACACTAATATATTTTTTACATCGATAGAAATTCAAATAATCCTATTACTAAATATATAATATACAAAAATAATCTAAAACTATTAGAACTGGAATTTTCCTACACATAGCAGTGATGTTAGGGCATGTGTGAATTTTTTCTCAACATTCCAGATTGCTAGTGTTAGCTGCTGGCTACCAATTAAGATGTTATAAATGTTGATCACACTGCATCAAATTTTGTCAAAAACTTGGCAATTTTCCAAGGAAAACAGATCTTAAGATGATGCTATGGAGGTATCAAAAATGAGGAAGTGGCTCACCTCATTCAAAAAAATGGTCACACATTAGTGAAGAATGGCCAGCAATTTGTGAAGCCACAAACTACTAAAAATGCAGCTGTTGTTCAAAGGGTGAAAAAGACCTTTTAGAAAACTTTAATTCGATTTAGACCTTTAATTACAGAGAATTATACTTTATTTCAAACTACAGTATACTTTGGGAAGAAAAAGAAAAGAAATTGAAATATGTATGTGTATAATACAGTGTTTTGCAGTCAATGTTCATCATTTTACAAGAAAATCTGCATGTTTGCTAGCATACTTAGAACTAAATTTACCAAAAAAAAATTCCATACTAGTTAACAAAAATGAATTGGTCATGGTTTTGGATTCCGCATATGTACTCACAACTGAATAAAATTTGCGAAAAATGAAACTTTTGACAAAGGCAAATGCTGTCTTCAAAAATTTTAGAAAGCGTGAGAAAGGAAAAGAAATACGTTTTTTTTTATTTAAACAATTTGAAATGTACAGATTTCATAGAAAATACTAGATTTAAAGGAACAAATGAGGAAACCTGCAGATTAACTAGTTAAAGTGCAAACTATGGGATTTCATCTATTTTAGAAATAATAGGTAATTTTTAAAATTTCTTTTAAACATTTATAATCTACAGAATGCAACTAACATACTACGTTAATCTATAAGTTATTTCATATTGATAATTAGGAAAATAGTCAGCAACAAAAAAATATAACTTCATAAAATTCATATAAAGTGGAATTATGATAAATATCTAAGAAGTTTGAATTAAAACTAACATATCTTTATGTTAGAGTTTTAAATTGTTTAAAACATATCTTTTATTATAATTTTTATACATTTAAGATGAAGATATTTAATAGGATTATTAAGTAACAATCAAAATTTTTTTTTTTTAAAAAAGTAGAATTACTATTTTTTCAAGTTTACTCAAAAAATAAATTTGTTTTATTATCAATGTAAAAACTTGTATATACCATTGCCCTACTCCATTCTACTCAAAACTATAATACATTAAATCATTTCATCAGGAACTCACAACTCAGTACCATTGTAAGTAAACCTCATACACAAAACGAAATTACTGAAAAAAATTTACAAATCAATTTTTTTTTCAAGAAATAGCTTTCCATATCAAATAATGTAAAATTGGGTCCAATTTTAAATTTAAATATTTAAAATAATGGGAAAAAATGGGACAAATTAACAAAAAACATTCAAAAATAAAAAAATTTTAAAAAATTCACTAAGGTTGACTTAATTTTCTGCAATTTAAGCTAAAAATTACTTGCAAGAACAAATTTATACCTAACAATATCATATGCTAGAAAAATATCTTATATCTTACTTGTGAACCAGCATAATTTGTTCGGTTATTTATAACAAACTTCATAACTGTACCAAATTCTTTAAAGATGTTACTAATTCTTTTAAATCTGTCATCATCTACATCCAACCCTAGTGGTAGGCCATGTACATAAACTAAGTTCTTTTGGACAACTCTGAAAGAAAAAAAATATTTTTTCAACAAATACCGTTTTAACTTTTTCATTGCAAGAACAAATTTTAAAGTTCATAAATTATAAATCTTTTTTTTATATTTAAACAATTTATTTTTGAAAAATGCAAGAGTCAAATTCCTATAAGTAAAAAGTTAATTTTAAAAGATATATTGTGAATTAAAATTAGTTTAGTAGAATCAATAACTAATAATTTTGAAAATTTTAAAAGGGAAGAATTGAATTTGAACAAGTATGCCCAATTTTAAAAAAAACTATTTTTTTAAAATTATAGTTAAAAATAATTTCTGCATATATTTTTTTAAACTTTGTACAAGATGTTCTGAAATGGCATTGCCCTGAAGATGGCATTAAACTAAATTTGGCGAAATTTTTTTTTTATTTAACACATTGAGTTTCATTATGGCACCAAACAAAAATACTTCAAATTATCTTTATTGCATTTGAAAATACTCAATATATTAATTTTTTCTGAAATTATCTACTGGATTTAGAAATTGACATGAAAATCACAATTTCATAATAAAAGCATTAATATATATACATTGCAATTTACAATGCATATTTGTGAGTGAGTGTGGTGTTTTATGGCACAAGAGCCAATTCTGGCCATACTTGCGCCACACATTTTTTAAAAATATTCTTAAAAAGACACATGAAATACAAATTTATGCACATATCTTTATATATGTGCATGCCTGCATGAATATACAAAAAGTTTAAATTCAAACAAGAGTTTAAATTAGGGTCAAATTAAATATAAATATCCAATTTTAGAGATAAAAGCAAATAGGTTTTGGTGGTGCTTTTCTCCTACCAAGTCAGATAAAGTTAAATGAGTGAATTAAACAAGTAATATAAAATTATTTTTTTTTGTCAATTCCTACTTTGAATTGATGAATAGAAAGTATTTTGCTGATGATTTAAAACTTAAACACAAGATAAGATTTGTCTGTATTGTTGTAACAACCCAGTTTGGCTGAAAAACTGGTTTTCGACACCAACTTTTGACATTGTTTTAGCAGTTACATTGTTATAACAATGGAAATTAATCTAAGCTGGTGTCAAAAACTGGTAATTAATTTAAGTTAAATAATTAATTGGTAATTAATAAATTAATATTTGAAAAACTGTATTAACATTAAGTGTCATCCACTACAAGTTTTAAAAAATTTATTAGAGCTTGATTGGATGAATAGAAAGTATTTTATTAATGACTGAAAATTTGAGCAAGATAAATATATATATAAATAAATATATATAGAGAGTGAGCTAATAGTAAGAACTGAAAAAGGTGATGCAATAATGATTAAAAACAGAACAATCTACTAAAATGTGTCGAACAGCGTATGAGACCTTGCATGAAGGACATTCAGGAGCATCTTCCCCCAACAACAAATGCTTGTGTGTAAATCGAATATGACCAATCTGAAGGTGACTCAGTTTGACATCAGCCCTTTGGACTGGCATCACAGGCCATGTTCTTATGACAGGTTTCACAGAGTGCAGTTTATTATCCAACTGCCGACTTCATGATTCCGGCCAAGTTGTAAAAACATGATGCAGGATGATGCGCTTTATGTGCAATAGTGGAACTGCTAGCGGCAGATGGGTCGTTGACAACCGAACCACGCTGTCCGCTTGCTCATCTTCAACGATAGCCATCAAAATGCTATATCAAAACCCTTGCTGTACAATCAACTTGTAATGTCAAGTACATTACAAACCACTGGATAAGACCGATCATTGTAATTTTCAAGCACTTCTAATACACTCATATTGTCAGTATAGATGCAGTATTTATGGGCATATTGGAGTCGATTAATTGAAGCGCATGGTAAATGGCAACAGCTTTGGCAGTGAAAACGTTGCGAGTGTTGAGCTTATAACCCTGCATATTATCTTCAATAAGGATTCCACAGCCAATGTAACCTGCATGTTTCGAACCATCTGTGCAGGCCGAAAAACCCCTATATTGACTGCGATGGTAAGCGAAGACAAGTTGAAAGACGACAGGTGTTACAGTGGATTTACTGTAAGTAGCAAAAGGGTTGATATAACGGAAACATGGCATATTCCAAGGTTGGAATAGCAAAACGTTTCTTTGCTGGATATCCCCATTAAGTAGATCGAATTTGGTTAAAAGTCACTTCATCCTATTCATAAATGGCCTGATGTTAGACGGCTGATAATTATACAGTCTCTTCATGCTGGTACTCATACATACATTTTTCAGAGGATGTGAATGCACAAACAAGATCTTAAAATAATAGGCAAGAGACAGCTTCCTTCATCGAAGATCCAGAGGAAGCTGGTTGCAATCAACGTACAGACTCTGCACTGACGATGTGCGAAACACACCAGAGCAAATTCTTAATGCCATATGGTGGACAGGGTGAAGTTTTTTCAGGGCAAAGTTGCATGCAGATTCGTAAATAGCACATCTGTAATCCATTAGGATCAATCGATATACTTGGAGCAGTGATGTTCGATCCACCTCCCAAGAGGTGTTTGACAACACTTTCAAGAGGTTTAGAGACTCTTCACACTTCTTTCCACAAATTTCAAATATGCAGGAGGAAAGCGGTCGAAAATTACTCTGAGGAATCTCGTACATCGGAAACTACAAGAATTTGTATCATGGATATGTACTTCAGGGTCAGGATGAAAACCCCGTTTTTGGCAAAAGTGCATGCAACAACTCTTGCAGAAATATTCTGTCCATTAGTGTCACACTATTTAACTAGATTGTTGATGCCAGTTTCTAACTGCCGCTCAATCATGCGTATGTTCAAGCCTTCACAACTAATCTGCAAATTTTTTGTAAAGATTGGCAAATTGCTTTTTAAACCAAAATAAAAAAAAAAGTGCGAAGGATCCCATAGCGCCAAGTACAATCATATGCCTTCTTGATATTAGAAATACATGAGAATTGATGATTCCTCTAGACAAAAGCATTTCTAACTTTGCTCTCAAGCATGATGATATTGTCCAGAGCGGAAGCAAATCTGTAACAGAAGAATGCATCGGTTCTTTTCCAGATGATAAACGAGACAGGCATTGACCATATGTTATAGTATCTTACAAAGGCAGCTCGTGAGTGCTACCTCTTGATAGCTGAGAGGATTCTTTGGATCTTTTCCAAGTTTCAGAATGGGAATCACCGGTTTCTTGCCATTGAGCAAGATACACCTACTCTCTCCATATTTGATTAAATAGGTAAAGGAGACTTATTAGTGAGTCCTCGTTCAAGTGGCAAAGCAATTCATAGGATATTCCATCAGAACCAGGACTAGTATTGTGAGCCGATAACAAGGCCCTCTTCAATTCCCACATGTCAAAGTCACGGTTGTATGGCAAAGGTTTTCGATGCGTGAAGTTGATAGGTGTCCGATCGAAGCGATTCTTAGTCACCTGAAATGCAGGGCTGTAAGAATCAGAGCTGGACACACCAGCAAATGCTTGACCAATCAAGTTGGCCACATCAACAGGTGATGAGTAAATAGCAGATGATGCTATTACTGCCATTTGCTGCTTTCACCTTTCTCCATAACTGTTGACGTGTAGTTGATGATGTGATTAAAGACACATACTTAATCCAAGATTCTGACCTTCATGTCATATTCTACGAGAGCTAATGTGCTGCCCATCAGCAGCATTTTTAATAGCTTCAGTGATGTTTAAAACTGCACCATCAACTGCCCTGTTCTCAACCAATGTGCCAGTGATAACTACTAGCCATGTGAATTTATCCCAGTCTGTGTGATGAAAATGATAAGTTGAGGGACGAAGTCATGTCCTCACACAATTAACATGCAAGACTAGGAGAAGTAAATGATCACTGTTGTGTAGATCATTATCTATCTCAAAATTCAACATCGGTAGCAGAGTTGGCAAACAGATGGCTAGATTGAGGGAGTGAAATGTCCTAGTGGGTGCATGGAAATATGTTTTATCATTGTTGTTTAGCAGACAGAGACAGTGGTCCGAGATTAACTGTTCAATCTGATGTCCATGAGAATTTGTATCATCATGCCCCCACAGAGGGGCTGTGTCCATTAAAGTCACCGAGCAAAATAAATGGAGCTGGCAATTGACTGACTAATTGATTCAAATCCACTTGTGGCACTACATCATTCAGTGGTAAATAAGTACAGCATGAGTGAGTGAATATTAAGATTGCACTGTTCAGCTACACAAGTGCTTTTGGTGACAGACCTCGTAATTTTGAACCATGGTCAAGTGACAAGGACAACACCTGAGCTGGCACCCCCTCTCCTAACTACAACACCATGCCAATGGGAGGACGTTTGAGCTCTTGACAGATTTAACGTGATCTCTGCCCTACACAGCGGGTCTTTAGTAGTGCTGGGTTTGAACTCATGACACGCCAGCCACAATCTGATACCTTGACCACTAGGCTACCGTATAATTACAGCAGACTGTGACTAAAGAACGAATGTGAATCCAAACAGTCTCAGCCTATAGTGATGTGTGCAGTGTGACGACATTACAGGGATAGTGATAGGACGCGAAAAGGAATAAACCTCCAATTGGAGATATGCATTCCCATTGACATCCCCTCATGTCCAATTATAAGCACACACTAGCACTGTCATGGCACTCTTCAGAGAAACGTCTCTTGAATTAATTACCATAAAAAATTGCAAAAAGTAAAAAATTTTGAGCTGTGATAAATAGATGCACTCAGTTAATTGAAGCCGTTTCTCGATGAGTGAAAAGTATAAATTCAGTTCATTGCAGAAAATTTCTCAAAAATTTATAGAACATAATTATTTTAGCAATAAAATTTTCAACCTTAATATAGGATAAACAAAATATACTTTACACACCAAGATTCAACTAGTTTCCCAGTTGTGCTAACATAATAAGTATATCAATTTTTTAAAATAAAAAGACCTGCGACGTTTCAAATTTCTTAAAAGAAAATTTAAAACACATAAAAAGAAATGTGCACAGTGAAAATAGAGTACATAAATAATTATGTATATCAATGAAAATAGAAATAACAATTTTTTTTAACTAAACTCAAATTTCAAAAACAAAAAAAAATTTTAATATTATTTGAATAACAATTACAAAATTTTAAAAGGTTTAAATTCTAAAATGGGTAAGAACTAATCCAAAAGAAATAATGACAAAAAAGAAAATTATATATTACCTAATATTAGCAAGCTGTTTTCTACTTTCAGCAATTTCTTTCTTTTTCAGCATATCTTTCATTTTCTTTTCATTTCTTAGCTTTAATACTCTGGAAAGAAAAAATGTCTTTACTCTCAAGATATTATAAATATATATATTATTGATATCTAAGTCCTAGCATTAAGAATTGGATTGTATTGAAAAATATACGTATACCTGTAACTCTTGCCTCTTGATAAAAAAAGGACAACTTCAATTTTAGAGATTATTAGAAAATACAAATTAGAAGTACAGAATGATATTTGCACTTTTGTAACCCTATAACCAAGTGGATTTCCGCAAAACCGATTTTCAGTGGATCTCTACTCTGTAAAATAAATATGCAAGCCAAATTTCAAGTCTAAATCTAACAGTACAAAAACGAAATTTCTATTATCAATATCCCCCGTAAACTTGTTGAGAGTCGTTCTCCAAAATAACCGTTCTTAGCGGATTTCAATTCAACAAAAGAAAAATGCAAACCAAATTTCATTATTATAGTTCTTGTAGCTCGAAAAAAGGAATTTTTTTTTTTGTCAATACATCCCAGTAACCCCCTGCACCTCCCCCAGAACTTGATTTGCTTAAAATACATTCTTAGTGGATCCCTATTCAACAAAAGAAACATGCTTAACAAATTTCAAGTATATGGGTCTAACAATTAAAAACAGGAATTTTTTCTGTAACTCCTCTTGACCCCTCACAACCATAGTTAGGGGGCCAATTTCCCTTTTACTCTTTGTTAGAGGAACTCTATTCCATGAAAGGAACATGGCTACCAATTTTCAAGCAGGATGATCAAATAGTTTAAAAATGGAAATATTTATCGATTACGCCTCTTAATCTCCCGAAATCAAACTTGGTAGTTGATATTTGCGAAACCCATTTTGTAGCGGTTCTCTACTTTATGAAAGGAATCTGCTTCCCAAATTTCAAGACTGTACGTCTCATAGTTCAAAGCTGGGAATAATTATCTATAACGCCCCTTGAGCCCCCGCAACACCACTTGGGGGTGTTTTCACAAAACCCATTTTGCAGGGGAACTGCACTCTATGAAAGGAATTTGTTTATCAAATGTGAAGACTGTGAGTCTAATAAATTAAAAATGGAAAAAAATTATCTATAATGCCCCTTGAGCTCCCACAACCCCACCTAGGGGGACGATTTTAACAAAACACATTATATAGGAGATCTTTAATCCATGAAAGGATTCTGATTATCATATTTCAAGACTGTTCGTCCAGTAGTTTAAAAATGGAAATAATTATCTATAACGCCCCTTAAGCCCCCCAACACCAATTAGGGGTCGATTTTCTCGAAACCCATTTTATAGTGTATCTTTTCCCTATGAGAAGAATATGCTTACCAAATTTCAAGAGTGTGCGTCAAATAGTTTAAAAATCAGAATAATTATTTATATCTCCCCTTAACCCCCACAATGCCACTTGGGGGGTTACTTTTCCAAAACCCATCTTGTAGCTGATCTCTACGCTTTAAAAGGAATCCATTTATCAAATTTAAAGACTGTGTCAAGTAGTTTAAAAATGGAAACAATTATTTATAACGCCTCTTGCGGTTTGAATTTCGCAAAATCCATTCTTAGCGGTTATCTACTCCATGAAAAGAACATGTCTACCAAATTTCAAGTCTGTAGGTTGAATAGTTCCAGAGATATCGTGATTAGCCAATCAGTCAGTCGCTTTTCTCCTTTATATATATAGACATACTAACTGTACTCTGCCACACATTGCTGCAGCTCAGTTCTGGTAAAAAAAGAAAGGAGAAAGCAAACATTTCTAATATGTTTAACCATTTGCACTTGAGGAAATTTTTTTTTTATAAAGAATGTATAAATATACATAAAAAAATTTCTAAGCAAACTTAATTTGTTATTAGTCCGTAAAATACTTAAAGTTATTATGGTTTTTGGCCTCGTTATGAATCTAAAATTATTTATGTTGTCTTCAATGTTGTTTTGTGTGTGTGTGTGTGTGAAGAAGCTCTCGCAGTTTAGAAACAATTAACCATTTTATGCCAGTAGAAATTCCAAAGCATGATTTCAATTCCTACTTGCAATCATGGATAAAGCACATTTTTAGAAATTTATGTTGACCTTCTGTGAATTGAAGCAGGGAGCAAGCTTTATGATAAATTTGTCCTTTCATTTTGAAAGTTGACATGAAGTGTGTTGTTACAATATCTGATCCAAAAATTGTCATTTGGAAAGATGAATTCCATTTCCTGGTATTAGATAGGAAATGCTTTGATTCTGCACTATATTTGGCAAGTAAAGTTTTTCATGTCTCTGGTGATTCTGTAAGTTGAGGCAGTTCAATTTTTTCAGTGGTACAACACATTCCTTTTGTTTCTCCATTAAATTTCAGTCTTGCAATAAGGACACAATTCAGTCATTGTGCCAATGAGAACATGCCAGCTCAAGCTGTAATTTACAGTTGGGTTGTATTGCAATGCAAGGCCATTGTAATCATGTGATTGTTTTGCACCAAGTCATGTTTGAGACTAATATGCTGTTTCTCTTCAACATCTTTCCGTCATTCACAGCCTATTGTGCATCTTTCATTGAGAACAGAGCAGATCTAATGTTGCAGAATGCAAATGCCACGCTTGCAAACTTGCACTGTCAAGTCCAGCTCACATTGCTCTGCTGCTTCCTTCAACACATATTTGAGACATTTGTCTGTTTTGCTAGTTCAATGAGGCCTGTTCCAGTATAATGTGCAATTACCCCTTGCACTGCTTTTGCTTGGCCAGTATGATGACCTAAGTTCAATTTCTTGCACTTAAAAAGAGAAAAAAGGTTAAAGCAAAAACATGGAAAAAGGATAAAACAGGAACAAAAAGGGGGGAAATAAAAATACTATCAAATATTTAATTCAAAAGTAAATCAAGCAACACAGCTCAATTCCAATGCAATGAGGAACAGAATAGTTCATTCCACTTCAACTCATTTCAAAGAGGTCAACTTTTCTAAATAATTTGAATTCAAAGGAAAATGAATTGATAGAGCATAATTCCCATTAATTGCATTCAGAAATAAAAATAACAGTTAAATGAAAAATGAAACTATACTCACATAATATTAACACTATAGTAAAAGACAGCTTGATACCAATGCAACATGGCACAAAATAATTAAGGTAGCTGCCTACATTTAAAATGTCACTGACACTGGGATGTACCATGAATGACATGAGAAACATGTCACAACCCAATCCAATTTATGCATTGTTTGTAATCATATATTGACTATAAAGCGCTTTCCTTCATCTCCAACAGTGTTAGGGACACATGGCTGAATATATTTTTTGTTAAATATGCAAGGAAAATTCAAAGATGAACATGGATTTCACAGAAGTCTGATAAAGAGTTGATAATGGCAATATACAACACAAAATATTGTCCATTTGTAACCATTGTAAAATTTAATCCTCTGCACATAAGGACTTCAGAGTAGAACCAATTATAATTTATCTCCATTATAGAGACAATGTAATTTGCCTCCACTAAGGAAACAACAAATAATTATAGGTTCATAACATAAGGACAAAAGCCACAGGCATAGCTAGCTTTGAGTGGGCCCAGTATCAAAATTCCTTCGGGGCCCTTTTTCAGATATGAAGGCCCTGTTAGTGAGAGTACAGATGCATGTGTTTGGGCCCTGTTACATTGATATGGTTGATACAGCAGCAACTACATCCCTGACAAAAGCAAATGGTAATAACTTCAAATATTCTGTTAACAAATTACAAATGCAATCTGTTTAAGAATCTCTGTCTTAATTTTGCCATTTGTACTTTATATATATATATATATATTAGGGCTGGACGATGCATCGGTAAACACCGGTGTAAACGCTACATAAAAAAACCGGTGTTTTATTTCTATCCAGAATGATGCATCTCTAAACCAATGCAGCCATTAATACCATTTCGATGTAGCCATACACCGAAGATTCGATGTAGAGCTGAGCATCATTCCGATGTAAGTTTGGCAAAACCGAGGGAGGAAAAACCGGTTTTGTATCAATCGCATCTGCAGAAAAACCGAAAATCGAGAGGTAAGAAATGAGCGATTTTTGGTGTCACGTGGGGAATGCTGGAGACAAATGCCCGGTTTAATGTAGATGTAGTGATGAGCTTCATTTCGATTTAGGGTTTTCTTAGCTGCTCGACTTCAAACCGATGAAAAATAAATCGCTTTGACGTTCATCGTGTATCACGGAGTTCGGTGTTGTGTTGCATCGCTTGTATCAGCACGTGGTGAATAGTTAATTCAGACCAGCGACCGATGTACAAGTCTGCAGTCCAGAGTGGAAATATTTTGATTAAAACCTTTCTGATATTTATTAATGAAAAAAAATGTTTATGTTTGATTAAGGTGTTTAAGGGGGAAAAAATGTATTACTTACAAAATAATCAATTCTGCGACAGATGTTTATTTTAGAGTAATTCTTTTTTTTTTCTAAAATTATCACGTCTGACACATGTGCTTTTTTCAATAAATGAGCTTAATTTTAATATTTAAAGCAAACTAGATAACTTTATTTTTATGGGAAAAGTATTTATCAAGGAATTTTGTTTTCGGTTCGGCCCGTAGGCGGTATCAAATGTAATCTTTTTTTGCTAATGTTTTATAATTTTGTGGTCAGATATCTGATTTAAATTAAGTGGATTAAAACCACAAATTTTTCTAAATAAATAATCCGAGCTAAACATTTTCGCAGGCTTCAATTTTTTTTACAATTATCTTTGATATACTTTATCATAAAAATAATCTTCCGAGTAATTTATTAAGTGTGTTTCCTTTATTTGTAGAGCTACAGTACAGCATCAATAATCCGACATCGTCATGACCGACTCTACGCCGGAAAATCGATTTTTCTGATTATAGGTGGTATTGGGTAAAAAAAAATAAAACAGCAATTCGTAAAAATCAATATTTAGTTAATGGAACCTCGAATACTTGATATAAAGACGGAATTTCTGAAGTATTGAAAATAAAAATACGGTATAAAGTCCGAAATCTGGATGTGTAATATCCCAAATGATCAAATTATTACCAGATATTTTTTTTCCAGAGGTAAAGGAAAAAAGTGATATTCTTGCAACATTACAGTGGGTAAAATTGATTTGCTTGTGACATCTGTATACAATAATTATCAATTTAATTCTTTTTGTAGGAATCTCCTATGATAAAAGTTTGTGTGAATGAAAAAAGATGTCAGTTGCTCATCAAACGTTAGAATGTCCAGTATTTTCTCAACTGCTTCCAAAGAAGAAGTCAAAAAGTCGAGCTTGGGAACATTTTGGGTTACCAGCGAATGAAAGTGGACAAATCGTTTCTGAAGATATAGCAGTTTGCAAACTTTGTAGGTCCCCAGTTTCAGCAAAAAGTGGAAGTACATCTAATTTATTTGGTCATCTCAGGCTTCATCATCCATTAAAGTTTTCTGAAGTTTCTAATAAAAGTAAAGTAGTCACGGTGACAGTGCAATATTCTCCATTTTGTGCTGCTGTTGATGAGTCAATTGATGAGCCACAACCACATTCAAACATGGCTGTATCTGAATCCAATCAATTTAACTTTGTTGACAATCATAGGCATAAAAGACAAAAGTTTATGACTGATTTTCAACGGTTGGATGACCAAGTTTCTAAACGTACTACCGACACAGTAACAAAATTTTTAGTGTGCACTATGCAGCCATACAACCTTGTTGATAGAAAATAATTCATAAATATGGTGAAGGTCCTTAACCCTCGTTATAGCTTACCTGGACGAAAGCACTTTACTGCTACAGCAGTTCCAAAACTCTATAATGAAGTGAGGGACAAGATTAGGCAGGAACTATCATTAACCTTTTAAACGCCGCACTATGATTGAAAGGTAACATAAACTAAATTTTTATAAAAATCGAATTAAAATTGAAACATAAAATCTATAAAAGAAAAAAAATTTGAAAAAAAAAATTTTTTTTAAAGATTTTTAGCATGTTCTAAAAATGGAACACTGGCGGTACTATTAAGTTTTTTCACGTGTTTTTTGAGTACGACCAATGACATTTAAATTCAAAAATCAGCTATTATATACATTTTTAAGAAGCAGTATCAACAAGAGGTGTCATTAAACATTTTCCAACGGGGTTTCATCATTCACCCCCCCTTCCCCGTTGTAGGGGAAAGGGGCATGATAGCCGCCAAACTGAAATGGGCCTAAAAAAATCTAAAATTAAAATGGGAGAAAAGAACTAAAAGTTTGCGTGTGAATGAGAGAAATCTATTTTTTCCCTGCAGAGTTTTTTAAATGTACCCCGATGTGTGTGTGTGGGGGAAGGACAGGTTCCCCGATGGGTGTCCCCTGTTTGCGCACATCTGAAGTAAACTTTTAAATATAATTCCAAAATAAAGCAGATTAAGTTGAAAATATAATTTATACACAGAAATTTATACATTTCAGAAAATTACAATCACTTATTAGAAACAATAAAGGAAAACATCAGTAGGACAAAGAAATAAACAAATAACCTTCATATCAAAATTCTCAAAACTATAGTATAATATAGCAAAAAAAAAACTAGAAAAATACAGATTTACAGATGAGGAACATTTATACAACACAGAAGACATCTAATCCTGATAATTTTGAAAATATTGAAACTAGGACAAAAGAACAAAACCAAGAAAGGATTGGCTAAATTTTTTGATGTGTTCGGTTCAAACAGTAATTCAGAAAATACAAGGAATCCTTCCCAGGAAGCTGAGAAAGAGCTCAATGAATATTTATCTATGCCAAGAGTTTCATTCGAACATGATCCCCTCGATTGGTGGAAGGTTCACTACAAATCTTTCCCATCTCTGAAAGTTCTAGCCAGAAAATATCTGTGTATTCAGGGTTCAAGTGTGGTCTCGGAAAGAGTTTTCAGTTCAGGTGGAAGCGTTATAACAAGACAAAGAGCTTTCCTTCTCCCTAAGCATGCAGAGATGCAAATTTTCCTTAGTCATAATAAAAAATAGTTTTTGCATTTCCAAATTGTATAGTACTTTTTTATATTTGAATGCCTTTAATTCTTTTACAGGTTCGTTTTTATGTTTCGACCTGTTTCTGTTAAATTATCTTTCAAATTGAAAGTGTACCATTTTTAATTATTTCATTTATTAATAAATTTTTATGTGGTCAATAATTTTATTTTTTTAATATGTACAGAAAGCGGTGGCACATTATTTTTTATTTATAAAAGTTTTACATCACGATGTATGTAAAATTGCTGATGTATCACGATGTAGAAATGTCTACATCGTCCAGCCCTAATCTATACAAATAAATAAAATTGAAGTGTCTGTTTGTAATTTCAAAGTAGCAGCTTTTTACTTAATGCACTAAAAGTATATACGGTACTCATAACAAAAAACCAATTTTTAAAATTTTTGTCTGTCTGTCTGTTTGTTCCGGCTAATCTCGGAAACGGCTGGTGCGATTTTAAAAATTCTTTCACTAATGGAAAGCTACATTAACAGGGAGTAAGATAGGCTATATTTTATTCCCGTATTCTTACGGGAACGGAAACTATACGGGTGAACGTGAAACTGAATGCCAAGATGAACGCCAAGCTGAGCTAATGAAGTCGTTGTTTTGGTTACTGGCGACCGATGCTCTTCATGAGACATAACAGTGTTACGCGCACATCATAATTCGCTGACACGTGCCATAATTTTTTTTTATGATAGTTATCTCACTGTTCAGTTAAGTAGAGCATCGGCTGTTTTTCGGATGCACTTTTAAAAATAATAAATCAAGGCTTCATAAGCAAAAAGCAATGCAAGAAACAAAAAATTGATAAGTTTTAATCCTTTCTCTTTTTTTTATTTACATTTTTAGTCACATTTAAACAATAGTTATTATTTGCTTAATATTTATATTGTAATCGAAGAATAATAATTTTCAAGGTATCTTTCATTTTTCTACCTCTCTGTTTTTCTTAATTCAAATTGTTCTTAATTTCTTAATTGTGAGTTTTTTTCATTCGTTATATTTAAGCTGTTTTAAACTTTAACAGCTGAACTTTAAGTATAATAATTAGAAATCGATGTTAAACATTGTTAGGTTTTTATTCATGAAAATATTTCAGATTTTGATAAAAAACATAGCATTTATGATGATGTTCACAATCTCAATATAAAAGAAGATTCGTGGTTGTGTGAAAGATCCATTTTAGCACCTATAAACGACCAGGTTACTGCGCTTAATCAGCGCATGTTAAATAAGCTTCCTGGTGAATCACAAACATACCTTTCCATCAATACAGTTTGCAATCCGGATGAAACGGTTAGTTATCCAACAGAATTTTTAAACAGTATAATTGTGCCTGGTCTACCTCCTCACAAGCTAGAACTTAAGATTGGCGTTCCCATCATACTACTCCGTAATTTAAACCCACCAAAACTTTGCAATGGTACTAGGTTGCGAGTAGTGTCATTGCAAAGAAACGTTATAGAAGGTCGTATAATATCCGGATGCGGAAAAGGTAACATAGTACTTATACCACAAATTCCCATAATACCATCGAATTTCCCGTTTGAATTCAAAAGACTACAATTCCCTGTAAGTGTCAGGTTTGCTATGACAATTAACAAGTCACAAAGGCAAACGTTAAGCAAAGTTGACATAGATTTAACTAAGAGTTGCTTTTCACATGGCCAACTATACGTGGCATGTTCACGTGCGAGGAATGCCACTGGCGTTTTTGTTTTAGCTCAAGAAAATCGTACACCAAATATTGTATATAAAGAGATTTTTCAATAAATTTAATACTGTATATAGAGAGGATGTTCAATAAATTTATACGAAAAAAACCACACAAAAATTAACAAAAAACAAAGAAAATAAAACAATAAACACCAAAAAGCAGAAAGAACACAAAAATATAATCAAAACATTGATTCACAAAGTAAAAAAATGACATTAAACTCTCTCTCTCTATATATATATATAGCGTGTATGTATTTCTTAACGTGGAATACAGAATTATTAAGTTTTCGTAAGATCTGTGAATTGAACAAAACACTTTTTTGTAAATTTCTACGTGAACGAAGTCGCTGGTAACAGCTAGTATATATATAAAATAGTAACATCAAAAGAAACTCTAAAAATTGTCTAAAACAGAAAAAACATACTTATTAAGAGTAAGAGAATATTAACGTCGCACTGATTAGCAACACGGGGCTTTTTGGCGACAGTCCGCGTAATTTTGAACCATGGTCAAGTGACGCGGACGACACCTGAGCTGGCACCCCCCTCTCCTAACTACCACATCACACCACCGGGAGGACGTTTGAGCTCTCGACAGATTTAACCTGCATCGCTCCCCTACACGGCGGATCTTTAGTGGTACTAGGATCGAACTCATGACACACTAGCCATGATCCGATACCTAGACCACTCGGCCGTAACATACTTATTAAAGATCCCATCAATTAATTTTGCCAAATTAAAATATCACCAAGTGGGAAAAAATTATAGTGTTTGAATATGCAGAGAACAGTTTTCAAAGATTGAATGCATATAGCGACATTTGGTGACAACTTTTGATTTGAGATAAATAAACAAAACGTAAGTACCAAAAAAATAAATGAAAAACATACAAAAATAATAAACTGAATTAATTTAATTTACGTTTAGTGGAGAAAGATAAAATTGGCAAAAAATTTCAGTTGGAATGCTACTTGTTTGTGGAGATCATGTGGCCAGTCTAACAATATCGTCAAAACTTGAACTACTAATATTTGGCAGAAAAATCCATAACATACAGAAGATAAATATAATTATAATCTTCACTTCATAAAGAAAAACAAATTCAGCTTAAAATTACAGAAAAACACACCATGTAATATATAAGCAAAATCATAAACATCCCACAATAATGCTACCCAAATGTTGCCAAAACTACAAAACAAAATTTGAGTTACTGAAAGCAAAATACTTAAAAAATTATATTTTTTCGAAAAATAATCCTAATTACGTATAAAAAAAATGGATAAATATGGCTATCAATAAACATAACTATAGTAAAAATGTGTAATAATCATGAAAAAATTGTGTGTCAAATATAAATTTCCACATTCAGAGAGCAATGTGACATAACACCAGAAAATCACTTAAAATTAAATTTTAAAAAATTTAGAGTGAATTACGAAATAATAAGTACATAAAAATCCATCCAGATTTAAATGCAACATTATGACAAAATTTCAGAGGAATCAGTCACGCATGTTTGGAGATCAACAGTTTTTGAAAAAAAGCACATTTACATTTTTATTTATATAGAATATATTATTCCTTGCAATCCTAAAAGAATTATACACACACATATATTTTTTTAAAATTTCTACAACAATGCAACAGTGTTTCCCACTTATCTGCACTTTATTTGAATCAACATTATACTAGAGATTAATCATTTATTAATATTACACTTTGAAGCTACACTAAGGCTATTGGCCCTGGACTTCTTAATTTTGAATGTTGGACAAAAGACAAAACATGAGCTGTGGCACACCACTGACCAAACTTCTAGAGCACATCAATATGATAGCTCAGAGTCTCGAGAGATTTAACATGGATCAATCCCACTTCATGGCAGTTCTTCCGTAGTATAAAGAATCAAACCCACAACTTGACAATGCTGATATCAAAACATTTCCCTTTCAAAAATAAAGTGGATCAAAATATACAATTAGAAACAACTAATATTAATAATTGATAGTTTTTAATTGAAACTTTTATGATAAAATTAAAATTCATTCACGTTATAAGTATCTTCTTTTTCAAAGCTACTTATTTATGAGGATATGAAAACCTTACATGAAGGGAAAAGCTACCTTTCATTAGAGTTAAATTTATATTTTTAGCCTTGTGCTAATTTCAATAACCAGGAAATTCAAATTTCATTTAAAATAACTTAAATAAACATAATTTCAAGTTTTAATGTAAAGATACTTATTTTACTGGTCTGAAAAAACAAAATGAAAACAAATTCAGTTTAAATTTTCATTAATCAGCAAAGATAGATACATCAATATTGTACATATCTTACTAAGAAAGCTTCACCTCCTGATTTAATAAATTTTTAAAATTATTTTATAAATAAAAGGAAATATATATGTAATAAACTATGTAGTCTATTAGCAAAATACTCTAATATATTCTCACTATTAATTAATATTATAAGAATTAATTTAGCACTGTAAGTATATTATAGAATATATTTTCATATACTAAATTGATAAAAAAATGCACATCGTTATCCTTAAAAAATGAATGTACTAAAGCATTTATTTAGAATGAAAATTACTTTATTCCTTCCTTATCACTACAAATACTTTATCAATTTGAGAATTTTGCAAGATTTATACATTGTAGGCATTTATATCAATCATTTGATTGCTTGTTTATGAATGTTGCATTCTAAAGATACACTAGGGCTATTAGTAATGGATTTCGTAATTTTGAAACATGACCAAGTGACAGGGATGATACCTTAACTGGCATCTCACTTTCCTTCAGTACCAACATGAAAACTTCATGTCTCAACAGATTTAACATGCATTAGACCTTCAACATTGCGGGTCTTTCGTAGTACCAAGACTCAAACCCATTGGTCGAAATAGGAATGGTTCGAAATTTCTTACCTGACTCTTGTTGGTTATTTAAACTCTAATAGGGAACACCATCCTTTCTGTTACCTGCAAATAGTTACTAAATGCTTGAAAAATGAACTTGTCTGAAAAGAAATTGAATCTCGATAACAAAGAACGGCCACACCCTAACGAGTTTGAACACACACTGTTTATTTACTAACAAGAAAATTACAACGGAATGCGCAGCGCGCCATCTGTGGACTGTAAGATGAAACATATCAACCCCCTTGAAACACGGAGGGGGTTTCAAAATTAATGAATTAACTTAAACATATTAAGTTACCTAACATACTAATGAATTAAGTGTAAGAATTAATATAGTAATGAATTAAGTTAAATATACTAAATGAATTCAAATTTACAATAAAGTATACTTCTAAATTAATGAAATTAAGTATTTGGATTTACAGAAGAATAGATGACCACAACAATGCTAGAAGAAAGAAAAAAATTAGACATAATTCACAAATGTTCAAATGTCTATAGGAAGTGGACACAGTTTGGCAATTGGTCTCACAAGTTCACTAGTTTGTGTTTTCACCTTGACCACACGAACCTTACCGTCCTTACCAGGGAACGTTTCCGTGACTTTCCCTAATTTCCACTGTAGTGGGGGTGAGTTGTCGTGCTTGATTAGAACAAGATCTCCGATGTCAAGGTTCTTTTGAAAGATGCGCCATTTGGATCTTGATTGTAGCAAGGTCAAGTACTCTGAAGACCATCTCTTCCAGAAATGTTGGGTCATTCTTGTAAGCAATCGCCAACGGTCGCAGTGACGAAGGTCGTCTGGAACCATAGGTTGTGGAATAGCTGTTAATGCCTTTCCTATCAGAAAATGTCCTGGGGTCAGAACATGCGGATCATCTGGACTACTAGATAATACACATAATGGTCTGGAGTTGAGGCATGCTTCAATTTGGCTTGATAACGTGGCTAGTTCTTCGAAGGTGAGACTAGTGACTCCAACAACTCTGTTCAAATGAAACTTAAAAGATTTCACTGTAGCCTCCCAAATGCCTCCAAAGTGGGGAGCAGATGGAGGATTGAAGTGAAAGATGATGTTGTCTGTTACCAAGAATTGATGAATGGCATCTTCCTTCATCAACTGCTGGAACTCCCTCCTGAGGTCTCTGCTAGCTCCGTAGAAGTTGGTTCCTTGATCGCAAAGGATCTCTGATGGTTTACCTCTGCGAGCGACGAATCGTTTTAGACAAGCAATAAATGCTCTTGACGTTAAGTCGCTAACGATTTCAAAATGAACCGCCTTCGTTGCGAGGCAAACAAAAACGCAAATGTAGCACTTAGTATTGCGGCTTCCTCTTCCCTTGGAGCTTCGTATCAAGAACGGGCCGGCGAAGTCAAGGCCAGTTCGTTGGAATACAGAAGAAGGGCAAACTCTGAACTCTGGAAGATCTCCCATGATTTGTTCGGCGAATCTTGGACGATTTCTGAAGCATGGGATGCATCTTCTTACTACTCTTCTAACTGCATCTCGGGCTGAAAGAATCCAAAATTTCTCTCTGAGAGCTGATTGGAGAAGTTGCGAACCGGCATGAAGAAGTTTTAGGTGATAATTAAGTTCACAACAGGGTCGGTTTTAGGAAGCAAGATGGGATGCTTCTGCGATTCAGGAAGTATTGAATTTTTCAGTCTACCACCGACACGAATTATTCCGAAGTCATCGTAGAACAGAGTCAAAGGAATAAGCTTGTTGCTCGAAGGAAGCTGCTTGCCCACTGAAAGATAGGAAACTTCCATCGAAAAATGATCATGTTGGATAAATTTAACAATGGCTTTCTCAGCTTCGCTCAATTCTGTCGTTGTCAAGAAGGACTTTCTTCTTTTACACGCAGCAAGAGAACAGTTCTTGACAAATCTTAAACAGTAGGCAACTACTCTTTTCAACTTATTCCATGACGAAAATTTTTGAAAAAACTCTACCTTGAAGGTCGCATCAACCACGGTAAGCATAATCAGCTTGGATATTCCTTTGGCTTCGGTAGACATGTCCTCTTGTAATTGTGGATTATCTTCAAACCTTCCAATCGGAAAAGTAGAGTTCCTTAACCAATCAGGTCCGTTGAACCACAAGTCGCAATTTTCTAGTTTAGTTGGAGGTATCCCTCTCGTTCCGCAATCAGCAGGATTCTCTAGACCGCTCACAAAGTTCCAGTGCACGTTAGGAGTCAGCTCTTGAATTTGTGCTACTCGATTAGCAACGGTTGCCATCTTCTCGGTTCGGACTTCAACCATGCCAGTGTGATCTTGGAATCAGACCACGCAAAGGTCTCGGAGATTGGCACTGTTAGAGTTGGAAGGGTAGCATGTAACAAATTGGCGAGAAGTAAGGCAGAACAAAGCTCTAGTCGAGGTAGAGACTGAGTTTTTACTGGAGAGACACGTGTCTTAGAAATTAGCAGTCTAGATATCACGGTTTGGGTAGCATCCTTGGAACGAATGTATATAGCTGCACAGTAGGCCTTCTCTGAAGAGTCGCAGAATCCGTGTACTTGTACATCCATAGCCTGTGGAATGAGAATACAACGTGGAATCTTGATTTTTGTAAGTAGAGGCAGTTGCTCTTGAAATATTCTCCATTGTCTTGCTAGAGAATTTGGTAGCTCTTCGTCCCAGCTTAGATGATGACTCCATAGATCTTGAAGGAAGATTTTAGAAACGATAACTGTAGGTGCCAACCTGCCTAAGGTGTCAAAGATTTTGGCGACTTCAGAGAGTACCTTGCGTTTAGTCCACACGTCAGTCTCATTTACGGTAATGGTAAAGGTGAATTTGTCAACATATGGAAGCCAAGCTATTCCCAGGATCTTGATATGTTGGTCATCCTTGATCGTGTGTTTGGAATCAACTGCCTTTAGTTCTTCTGGGATGTTTGAAAGTGCGTCAGGATCATTTGACACCCATTTTCGTAGAGAAAATCCTCCTCTTTTCATCATCTCCTGTAGCTCAGATACCAGTTGAACAGCTCCTTTCCTTGTCGCACTTCCACTCAGTAAGTCATCAACGTAAAAATGACATAGGGTAGCTCTTGAAGCGGCTGGAAAGTTTTCTTGCTCATCTATGGCAAGTTGTCGCAAGGTTCTCGTGGAGATGAATGGTGCTGAGGACGTACCATACGTAACAGTAGTTAGACGATATTCCTTTATAGGTTCGGTTGGAGAATCCCTCCAGAGAATTCTTTGCCAGTCTACGTCTTCCTCATGAATTTTAATCTGGCGGAACATCTTTTCTACATCAGCGCAAATGGCTACATTGAAAATTCGAAACTGGATGAGAATAGGGAAAAGTTCTGGCTGTACTCTTGGACCAACCATGAGAAGATCGTTGAGAGAGAGTCCAGACGAAGTTTTACTTGAAGCGTCAAAGACTACGCGAAGCTTTGTTGTACAGCTGGTGTCCCTAACAACTCCATGGTGAGGAAGGTACAGACTATTGCTGTTATTAATTTCAGAGTCCGGAACAAGTTCCATGTGCTTTAGATCAAGGTATTCTTTCATGAAATTTCGATAAAGTTTGTATTTGTCAGGATTAGAAATGAGATGGCATTCCACGCTGACTAGCCTACGAATTACATTTTGCTTCGAATTTCCTAACCGCGTCGGAGGAGAGTGAAATGGTAACCTTACTGTGTAACTGCCATTCTCATCCCTAGAATGTGTCTTTACGAAATGATCTTCACAAGCCTCTTCTAAAGGTTTGGCACATGGCACAGAATCTAATTCCCAGAATGTATTGATTAGCTGATCCGATACTAACTGAATGTGATTTACTTGGAGAGAATTTTGCCCACTAGAATTTGCCTTACCACCAATTATCCAACCCAGTTCTGAACGAATGGCAAATGGCTTATCCTTACCCATTGATAACGTTTGACCTCTTAGCAATGGCAAAGTAAGGTCAACACCAAGGAGAACATCAATGGGACTACTTTTGTAAAATGCTGGATCAGCCAGAGAAATATCCCCAAATAATTCACGCATTGAGGAATCTAAATCATGATGTGGGATCATACGTACAATTTTGTTGATCACGTATACGGACGCATGAAAAGAATTTTGAGATGAAAAATGTGGGGTGAACTGAATCTCAGCAATACCATTTGTACGCGTATCGGATGCGCCCAAACAAGATATACGAGCATTAGCTTTTTCTTTTCGCAAACCCAGCCTTTCTATACATTCATTTGTAATAAGCGAAGCCTGGCTTCCGCTATCCAAAAGACATCTACAGGTTTGATAATTACCCCAAATATCTCTTACCTGAATTAAAGCTGTGCAAAGAAGAATTTGAATATCTGGGTTCACATCAGAAATGCATGATGTAACATCCACAACTCTAGAATTTTCACTTGGCTGGCTAGAGCCTGGAATAGGGACCGGAGAAAACACAGGAGCGTTGACAGAAAGTCCACTAGAATTTAACACATTTACAGCACCCTGTCTTCCCCTAGCACTAGCATTTTCGATATAAAGTAAACTGTGGTGGGGTTTTTTGCACCTTTTGCATCTAAACTTGCTTTTGCAAGTTTTCACACCATGAAACTGAGTTAAACAGTTAAAGCAAACATTATTCATTTTAACGAAATCTGAATGGCCTTGAACTGATAATTTTAAGAACGTATCACACCTCGACAATGTATGATCTCCATTACAAAGAGGGCATTGTGACTGGGCGTTGGACGCGACTAAAGTCACCTTTCTTTGAACATTTCTCTTAGTAAATGAACTCGTAATGGATCTTGCTTGTGTTGCAAGGAATTGTAACAATTCATCCAGTCTTGGAATGACATCAGTAGGAAAGGTTCTCTCAAACCAAGTTCTGGAATTTGTATCAAGCTTGAACAATATCATATGCATTAAAAGGGTATCTGAAGTCGGGTCAACTTTGTATTCAAGGGACTCCAACATTCTTACAAATTCCTTAGTAGAATCTATCAAATTTAAAATTTGTGTTGATGATTCTCCACTCAAGGGTGTTATATTGATAAACTTTTTCACTAAGGATGACATAATTTCTCTTTTATTAAAGTATCTATCTTTTAGCAATTTCCAAGCGATTTCGAAATTATCATTGGTAATGGATAAAGAATTTACGATTCTTAATGCATCTGACCTTAAACTCCCCTTTAAATACTGCAACTTTTGCGCTCCTGTTAAATTTTGATTGTTGGAAACTGCAGCTTCAAAAAGATCGGAAAAGGCAAGCCACTCCCCAGTAACACCTGAAAATATAGGTAAGGACAACGTAGGAAGTTTCACTTCAGCTGACTGAGCTGAGATTGAAGTTTGGCTTGAACCTTTGTTTATAGTCTCAAGATCGGAATTTATTACAGAAGGCACAAGTTGAGTGTCTATAGTGACAAGTATTGCCTCTAACATATCTAAAATGTCGTCCCTTTCCGTACAATAAATTTCTTCGTCCTTTTCCTCGCAAATACTTATAATAGAATCCAAAACATCCTTTACCTCAGTTCTAAATTCTAAGAATCTATTTTTCCGAGCTAATAAACCCACATTATTTAATTTCTCAATTTCCTCTTCTGTTTTATTTTGCAATTTTGTAATGGAGGATTTAACACTCTTTTTTTTCTTCAATAAACCCTCAATATCCATTTGAATATACCAAAAGGAACGATTTAAAGAAAAAACAAATAAACACCGCTGCTCGCGAACGAATAATTGTCAAGTCGACAGACGAAACATGATTCCACTTGCACCCCGCGAAAAAGGGGGTAAAAGGGGAAAAGGAGAGGGGAGAACTTCTAAAAAGAATTACTACGGAAAAACGAATAGGAACTTTAACAAGCGGGGAAACGAAACTCAAGTTTCTTATTTTTTATGTTATAGGAACGACAATGGCAGAAACACACAAGTAATTTACCACCGATAATGAAAAAACAATCAATTAAGCAAATAGCTATCTTTAAACAGATTAAACTCTTTTGAATACTTAATTCTGAAATATTACACTTCGAAAACTTATTTTTAAGTTTAATTCACACAACAAAGAATTTGAATTTTTCATTAATTGAATTATAACAATATGTTTTAGAAAAAATATAATTCGAATTTTTCATCAATTGAATTATGACAATATTTTTGAAAAAATATTGCCGAAGCACAACAAGCCAGGAGTTTTGAATTAGAATGTTTCACTACTGAGCTCCGGCTACTAAGGACCAAAATGGTCGAAATAGGAATGGTTCGAAATTTCTTACCTGACTTGTTGGTTATTTAAACTCTAATAGGGAACAACATCCTTTCTGTTACCTGCAAATAGTTACTAAATGCTTGAAAAATGAACTTGTCTGAAAAGAAATTGAATCTCGATAACAAAGAACGGCCACACCCTAACGAGTTTGAACACACTGTTTATTTACTAACAAGAATATTACAACGGAATGCGCAGCGCGCCATCTGTGGACTGTAAGATGAAACACCCATGGTATGACAAAAATGATGGTACACTTGAATACTATGTCCCCGAAAGCATTAAGGTAAAATACAAGCACAAACATTTAACATCTATTCTAGTAAAATTAACAACTAAAGATTAAGACTGATATACCTTAAAATGAAAATATTTTTTGGTTAAAAGTTTAGTTTTACATGAGAATAAACTATAAATCCATAAGTAAATATAAGAATATAAACTTTTACATAGCAAGTGTGTTTAATTCATAATTTTAAATACGGACATTTAAAGAATGATACTTACTCTTCTTGTGTTAGAGGTTTAAATGTAACAGGATCTTCAGAATATTGCTGGGAAAAGAGTATAATTTTACATTTTTTAATAAAACTAGAATATTTTCAGAATTACGTATGTTAGTTTGCATTAACAATACTGGACACAGATATAAATCTCTAACTTACTCGCCTACAAGCTGGACATAAGCCATTTTCATTTGTGCGAATCCTATGCCAGCAGAAGCGACACACCTGTAAAAGAAACATTTTAAAGTACAACAACTTTTATTAAATATTTAAGTACATTACAGTTTTATAATGAAAGGAAACACTTCATTGTCTCAATTATATTTTAATGAGTAACCATTTCCACCAAGATGGCATAAAGAAAAACATTACCACAAACAATTTTAACAAGTAGGGGAATTTAAGTTCTATTTATTGATTATGAAACTTACACAAGTACTAAGTGCAATTTATGCATAAGTAATCTTTGCAGTATTTTGTTAATGGGTCAATTTTTGGAAAGCATTTTATTTAAAATGCTTTTTTTAGAAATACCTAGAGCTTAAAATACTTAAATGACAGTAAAATATTTAATTCATTGAGTATAAAAGAAAGTTTAAATGCTATGAGAGTAATATAGGTACAATATTTTATAAGATAGTTTGAATGATCATAAAATCATTTCGGTTGAATAATATTCATGTTTTGAAATTAATATTATAACAGGTAAAATAATTATAAAAATACTAATTAATAGAAGTAAGTGACTTCAATTTAAAGTAACCAATAAAATTATTTAATTTTTAAAAACTTTTCAATTTTAAATATTTAGAAGACTTAAAAACTTTATTACTACATACTTTATATAATCAATTTTATCAATATAATTCTAGAAACCTTTAAGTTTATATCATATTTGCCAACACTTAATAAAATAATGAATATTATATAAATTAGGGAAAACGTTTTTGTTACACTTTTAAAAAATTTTGTGGTTATAATAAAAAATTAAAAAGCTTTACTTATAAAAAAATTCAAACTTGTTACAACAAGATATGTAACAATAAGGATGTACTTAAACTCAAACACCGAGGTATTTATTTTTCAAATATCTTCACAAATGTAATACATTAAATCAAAAATTTAATTCATTATTTTAAGATTTATTCAATATATTAAGATTATCACAAGATTTAATCATAAACACACAAGCAAGGCTATTTAATTAAAATAAAATTTACCATTTCATATAGATAAACTAAAATTTAAGTAAATCCATAATTTATAGAAAATATTAATAAGTTATTTGTTTTATCTCCATGAAAAATATCAGTTTAAACTATCAAAAAAATAATCAATAAAAACATTAAACAAAGACATGAATAGTTAAGAAAGAAAATTATTTAATAAAGAAAAGACTGTACTAGACAAAGAAATATGAAACAGAAAAAGGATTATAACAAACATTTGTTGGTGTTGTAGTTGTTGTTACTCATGCTGCCTGATCGACAGTAACATCAGATCAAGGTCCACGAAATTCATCGGGGTAAGTTGTACACCTGTCATTAGCCATAGCTTTGAGCACCATGCAGGTGACAGTACAACACAAACATTAAAAAAATTGCTTATTATATTTTATTATGATTTGTCAAAAACATGTCTAATTTAAAAAACTGCAAGGTAAGTCACATGAACATTAAAACATGAGATTGCAACTAATAAATTTTTTCAAACTGGAATTTATTCCAAGGGATTTTATTTTTTGTTTAAAGTTCAATTGTGAGGAAATAAATACAAAATGCTACAGCAATTTACAACTATAAAAAATAATTATGTATTAAAAATACTATAATATTTAGAATGCTTAAAATTAAAAATTTCAGTTACCTGGTATCCACATTTACAAGGGTAAAAACTGAGATCATCTATATCTAAGGTCTCTAAACACAAAGGACACTGCAAGAGAAAAAGGGGGGGAAAAGGAGATTACAGATCCGAAATTAAATTTTTTGCACTATTAGACACAGGTTCTAACCCTTAAATACCTATGTAGATGACAAGTATAACAAACAAAAGATTAATAGCTTCCATACTTTTTAAATAAATTTTAAGTAATTTTCAAAGATATCAAAAACTTTTACTTCATGATTTTATAAGTTACATAATTTTAAGATTTAAGATAATCAAAAAGATTAAATAAATGAAGATGAGTTTTGTAAATTATCTCCTTTCAATGAAAGACAATTATTAACAGAGTAACAGTTTAAACTTTCTTTTACATGAAAGCTATAAATTAAAATTAATATGGTTGGTTTCAGTACGAATATTAAAAAGAAAGCAATATAACAATGCACATATAACCTTATATTTAATGCTAAAAAATAAATTTGAGATTGTGTAACATATCAAAAGAAAATATATAAAATATTCAGAGTTAATATCGTATCATTAAATTAAAGAATCTTAATACAAAAGTAGAAATTGCTTTTCAAATTAGAAAATGCAGAAATTCAGTTTATTAAAACAAATAATATGGGTAGTTCAAAAAGTAAGATAACAAACCTTCTGAAAGAAAATATTTATTCATGAATTCTGAGAAATACAGAACACAGTACTGTACTATTATATATTACTTTCCCATACAGCCATAATGGTTTTCAAAGTCTTTGCTCTATGAGGAATTCAACATAGCAAATTGGCATAGAAAAAATCAGAATGATGGTTATCAAGTCCCTTCCAGATGGCTTACTACACTTAACAGTTTTAAAAACCTACTTCCCATGCTTCTTCAATGTTCTGAAGAAATGAAAATCCCTTTATTTAAGGCCCAGGTTGAAGAGAAGTGTTCTAATAATATTCAGTAGAAATGCTATACAAATCGTGCGCAAATATGGCCATAAAATGCCGGGCCTCACCTTACAATAAAATATATTGAAAGTAATCTTGGTCGCACATGGTAAATTGCCTTATAGAAGCCAATCAACTAGCAGTTCACCTGGTGAACCTAAATGACTAATCATAATTGTCTTGATAAATGGTGTTATTTCGAACTTATGAAAAACTTAGGGTATTTACATTATATCAATGTTTACCTTATCTCGAGTGTCAAACGGCATCTTTATGTGTGATTTTTCCCCTCACTGTAATGATATAGAAAGAAAAAATCATTCTCTACTTCTAACCACATACTAAAAGCTAAAGACAAACCTGACTCTTATTTATGCTCAGCTGTGAGTTGTCACAATACGCAGTAATAACTTTTCTTCCGATAGCCCAGTAGTCTTTAAACTTTTTTGACTCACAGAACCCTAAGAACTATATGATGTTTTTGGGAAACCCTATTCCATTCTCAGTATATATTTTTAAAAAAATTTTAAAATCAATCAACATGTCATAGGTACTTTATGTAAAAGCAAAGGTTTTATTGTATTTGCTATTAAAATTTTTTTAATATGTTTACATAATTTATCAGTCAATAATATTAATTTGTGCTTTGGTTGTCCCTTATTCATATAACTGGGATGAACTTTCATTTTTTTAACACAAACTGTCAAAGTTTAGGTCCTTTGAAATTATTTGCAGTCACATTTCAATATCATATTTAGTGTCTAATTTGCTTTAACATTGTTTTTTCCCCCACACATACATTGAAATTATTTTTCATTTAAATACATTGTTCTGATTGGCATAAAAAATTTTATAGCTGTGTGAGAAATTCTGTGTATTCAGCATGAATTTACATCCTAAAACTTAGAAGCTGTTCTTTCTTAAATTTAGATTTTAACATCAATAAGTTGTCCCTTATCCTTCACTGGCAAACCTTTTCATTTATCATATATTCTTTTATCACATTATAATAAAAGTTTAAAAAGTATTATACAAGATATATATATATAGCTGCATTATATATAAAATTTTCAGTTTTAATACTGGGAAGAATTTGCTTTGTTTTGGAGAAAGTTTAAGACTGGGTTCTATAGTTATTTGTAAACACATTTCATGAATTCATTTATTTATTTTTCCATATTTTGTTTCCCCCAACTTTTTGAGAAAAGGACTTTTCACAAAGGACTTTTATCCTACTTTTTGACAGACCCTTGTATATAAACATTTCATAAAATATAAATATTTGAAACATTTTCTTTTAACTAATAACATTTTTCTAAAGTGAAACAGAATATGAAATAAATTTCATTGTAGTTTTTCTCCCCCATAAAAACTTTTCTATCACTCTTATAAAGCATAGCTATTGCTTAATGGTAATGCAAAAGAAAAGTATATTGATAAAAAAAAATTAAGTACAGAGAGTTTTCCCCAATAAAAGATTTCTAAATGAAAGAACATTATTCATAATTAATACATACCTATAAAAAACTGTAACCATGTAATGATTAAAATGTCATTACAACAAAAGATAAATGCATCGAAAAGTATAAATTTTTTTTGTATGAGTATAAAAATGTAAATGCCTTATTTTTTTTTACTTGCATCATAACTAAAATAAATTCTTTAAATCTTACTGTCTTTTCTTTGTTGACAGACATTCTTTTTTGCCTTTTGCTATGTTTTTTGGAAGTACAATCCTTTTCTTGCAAAATCTAGAAGGGAAAAAAGTCTTATTCGTAAAGTTCTTCCCCTTTTCAAAGCATACAATAAATATATAATTAAACTTATCCTACAGTTGAAAATTTTTTTAAATATAGGAAATAGCTAGTAATACAAACATTCTGTTAACTCATGGTTCATAAACATACAAGTCTGCTGCTTAACATACATTTTTGCCATGGCTCTCTTGATAAAAACAATTGCTTTATATCACTCCTTGATACTGTGACATAATTTCTATTTTAAGAAATTCAGATTAATCTTTTATTCAGGTGATGACACATCTCACATGTTCAGGTCACAACTTCTTGCTAAAAACAAACATTAATCTTTGCAAAATCTCGGAAAATGCATAGTTTCAACTGGGACTATTACAATTTATAGCATTTAACAACATCTTGATTTGAAAAAATTAGCTGAAGGTATAACACAATCCTGAGATATCTTCAATATCTCATAATCAGTAAGATTAGCTGTGTATTTCGATTCTGTATTGGTCCAATTTTAAGATTAAAACGGAGGAAAATGTTAAAGATGTACCGAAACAGACTCCAATCCCAGTAGTGTACACAAGGGTAGTACACTACTGGTTTGGGGTTCAACCTCCATAAACCAGCAGAATTCTCAGAACTCACAGAAAATTCTCTTTAATCAATGTGATTTATAAAAACTCATACACATTAAGGTAATTCATGGCGATATATAGCGCAACATTCGATAAAGTAATGACTTTACAATTTCGATGTTTTCATATAAGATATGGTGAAATTATTACTCAACTTATAGAATGTTCACATAAATAAAATTAGATATATAAGTTAATGATCAAGTAAGAAGTTGATATCAAGACTATCACCAAGAGATAACCTTCACCTATCTGAATGCCCCAAAATCTTTAAGTTCTTTATTGTGAAAATTTTTAAAGCTTTATATATAATAGAAATATCTACAAGCATCTCATCAACTTTGAAAATAAAGAAGCAGTACCTTTTTTTGATGGCAAACGTACTGAATGATGTCAGCAATCAATACTTATCAAGTCCTTATATAAATAAAACTAAATGTTCAAAAGGTACCCTGAATTTTTTTTAAATTCCTCCATGTAATTCAAAATTAAACATGGAATTGCAAAAAAAACCACTTTTAATATAACATTTTGCAGGATCAAAGTAAGCGACCACAATGCAATATGCAATTTGTATTATTGCCATCAGATATTACTGCAAAATAACTTAGTTCTCATGTATTGAATCATGTTTTTTTTTTTCTGGCTAGAAGTTAGTATATTAATCATGGCAGATATTTTAGTCCCCTTGCACATCCATACTGCTTGGTAATATTAAACTTAAAAAATATTTTTCAAAAAAAGATGACTGGCTTCAATCAAATGGAGCATTATTTTTGACAAGAAAAATTGAAAATGATACTTCAGCTGCTGATTATATTATATTTAAAAAAATGATCCAATTTTGATTAATAGCTATCTCAGTTTTCATTAACTACTGGCAACCGTAACAAATATATAATGACAAGACTTATCACAAAATGCAAATCCCCATCCCTCTTGGGATGTGTTAATATAATCCAATTCATTTTCTTTAAAACATTTTGTATACCTTTGAAAGTATACCATTATGCTTTTGTGAAACACCAAAGTAACAATCAAAGAAAAATTGTTTGGCTATATTAAGTGCAAGAAATACAAACATAAGAAAAGCATAAAATGCATAGAGTTCCAAAAAGTTGCTGTAAAGAAAAAAAACGATGTTTTGCTTAATAAACTGCATGCTTGAATGAATTAGAAGCCCAGTTAAAAAAAATACAATATGTAGGAGGTCACAAATATATTATCAATTCAAGATCTCTCATTTTGCTCATTTTTACAGCAAAAAAATTATAAATTTAATACTAAATTACAATAATATCATAAGATCTTGCGAATATAAAGAATGTTATCCTTTTAATGGATTAAAGTAATTCCCTGATGAATGGAATTTGTCATCTTCTACGAAGATCAATAAAATATTGAATTTAAAAAGGGTGAGTGATATGTTCGAATGAAATATTTCCCACAATTTTTAGAGCTAAAGTTTAATATATTATTTGCAAAAGAAGACATTTTGGAATTTATGTCAAAATATAAAAACAAGTAATGAGATACTGCAAAAAATACACAAGAGACAGAGCTCTGACAATGACTTATAAGTAGTCAGATTTACAGACTATAATTTGAGAATGTCAGAATGGTAATCAGGAAAACTAGTGCAAGCTATTATTTTGAAATGTAAAAAAAAAGTTGTAATAGTTACAGAGAATAAAAATTGATTCATAAATTTTTGGTGGTGCAGACAAAAGAAAGTTTCATCATTTCTATAAAATAAATTTAAGGTATTGATAACACACCAATTGTCAGATTTTTTTGTTTTGTTTGAATGAACTTGTTTGTTCAAACCTAAGAGTAACCAATGGTCCATGGTTACCTGAATTATATAATTTTAATTTGAAGTTACTGATCTCAAAGATAAATTGTTGGTAAAAGCTTATATTGCTTTTAAGATGTCGATTAGGAATATTAAAATTTTAAAATCTGGTCTAGTTGCTGTGCGACAGCAGAATCAAGAATATTACCATAATTGGGAAAATTTTATCTTCAAAGATGGCAGTCAAATATCAAGATAGAAAATAATAATCCTGTGGAAAGTTGATTCTCATGCGAAGGAGCAAATTATAGCAACTGAACAAATTCTTCATTTGTCCATAAAATTTTAATTTCATTGAATTCACTTATCCCAAACAATCCTGCTCCTGAAATTAATCCTCAATGAATTTTAAAAGTTAAAGTGGGCTGATCTCTGATCAATTGCTTAGTTAGAATTAGATCTTAGATCAAAAATTAGATTTTTTTTTTCAAATGAAAAAAAGATCTAATTTTTGTGTTCAAATACCCAAATGAATAAACAAGTCATTTGGAGGAGAAAGTTGTTAGTCTTCATTTGCTCTGTGATGAATCTACATGTATGCCATTTGCATCTCTTTTACATATTAAAATAGATTACTGCATTTATGTTGATTTAATTAGATCTCATGCCCATGTAGCTCCACTAAAGAACATTACTATACTTTGTTCAGAACTGTTGGCAGGTTGTAATTGGAGTCAAACTTGGAAATAAAATTACTATTGATTTGGGAATTAAGAATTCAAGTACTTTCTATTAGAATAATTAGTGACAGTTCTTAGTTTAAAAAAGATTAATTTAGAATACTAGCATGTATAATCAAGTACAAGAGTTAAGGGTTTTGATGTTGTAGAACAGGGGTCGGCAACCTTTCAGACTGTGGCGTGCCAAACCAACCTACCAACATGATTCAGCGTGCCAAGCAATAGCAAATATTTTAAACAATTTGATTTCAATGACAATACATGCAGAAATAGGAAAAATAGAGGCCAAAAATACAAATTTACTTATATGCTAATTATGCATCATTTAACGATATTTATTGACATAAAAATAAACATAAAATACAACTATTACTTCAATATAAATACAAATATTAAAACTGTGCACATAAATATGTATATTTTTAGAATTTTTAAGGAAAACTTAAAAATGACTGTTCTTCAATATAAATCAAAAATTAAAATTGTATATATATATATTATGCATTCTTAAAAATATTTATGAAACTAGAAATAAACAACATAAAGTATAAGTGTTCATGCAGCAAAGTTTAATAAAAAATTAAAATTTTAATGATAACCTTGTCCCTGCAGAGATCTACTTAATGTCACAATATCAGGGGTATAATTCATTACTTTCAATTTGACACAGGATTCAGAATGTTCAGCAGTTAAACAATTTCTTTGTGGAGTCAGAATATATTTCATATGAGAAAAAATTTGTTCACATAGATATGTGGAACCAAAAGCAGGGCACAAGCTATTTTTTTTCAAACAATTAAATCTTTCTGGCAATGACATCCAGCAATTTAAAATAGCTGTCGATTTATTGCTAGAGTTATCTTCCAAATTTTTCCGTAACTCCGTAAATTTTGTTTTCCATAATTCTGAAGATATTAATTCAATAAGTACCATTTCAAAATTATCAGTTTCCATCCACTCAAAAATTGACAAATCGAATGGGATTATTAATGGGTCTATTAAATCAGATTTGATTAGAAAAGAAAATATGGGCATACAAGCTTCAGTCTTTGCATCTTTTAGAAAACTCCTCCTTAAGTGCTTCAAC
The DNA here is from genome assembly GCA_019973975.1 of Trichonephila clavata. Taxonomy (NCBI): domain Eukaryota; kingdom Metazoa; phylum Arthropoda; class Arachnida; order Araneae; family Nephilidae; genus Trichonephila; species Trichonephila clavata. The sequence goes on from BMAO01002029.1 coordinate 86,286, forward strand.
GTAAATTTGTTCATCTTTGTCTACGGTTGATGTATTTGCAAGTGCTTTAACATTTGGGAAGTATTTGTAGGTACTAGTATTAATATCACGGGAAAATATATTTAATTTTGTAGCAAAGCCCTTCCAATATTCAAAAAGTTCAAGTACTGTTTGACTTTTTCCTTGCAATCCTAAGTTTAGTTCATTGAGATGTTTAGTTATATCTGTCAGAAACATCAATTTACATAACCATTCCTCTCTTGTCGTCTAATTCGGGAAAATTTTGTCCCTTACCATTAAGAAAAATTTTAATGTGTGCTCCATGCATGACACAAACTTATTCAATACATTTTACCACGAATAAGCCAATGGACATGACTGTACAAGTTAAGGTCTCCATATTCACTTCCATTTCTTCTAAAAGAGATTTAAATTGTCTGTGTACTAATGAAGATCGAGAAACTATAAAATTAACTATTTTAACTACAGTATTCATTACAGAAATTAAGCACTGAGACGAAATTTTGGCAACTAAACTTTCCTGATGTATTATGCAATGGAAGTTCAATATTTTATATCCAATATGATTTTCAAGAAGTTTGACAAATCCTTTTTCCTTGCTAACCATTGCAGGAGTGCCATCAGTAGTTACACAAAATATTTTATTTATATTAATATGTTTTCTTTCAAAATGATTTATAAATGAAAAAAGAATATCCTGCCCTTTAGTTGTACCAGACAGAGGAATCATACCGCATAATTCTCCATAAATTCGATTTTTATCACAATATTGTGCAATTACTGCAAGGCGTGCAACATCATTCACGTCTTTACTTTCCTCAAGGGCAATGCTAAATGCAATAGTTTCTTGTAAACCTGAATTTTGTTTCACAGTTACATGTTTAACTGAGTTAACTTTAAGTTTGTGTTAAAGTGTTTAAGTTAACTTAACATTTGTGTTATTCTTTGTTCGCGCAGAAGCAGGTATTTCTTGAATTCGTGATAATATTGCTTGCAAGTTAAGTAAATCACTGAACAATATTTCAGCACTTTTTAAAAATGTGTCCTTTATATGTTCGCCATCTGTAAAAGGTTTTCCTTTGGCTGCTAAACATTGTTTGTTTGAAAATGTTTAAGTTTGAAAATGTCTTTGTACACTTCACTTGAAGTACGACACTTTCGCGACATAGCACACATACACCGCAATCTTTTTGTTGTATGAATCCAAATTCGTTAGTCCAAGAATCTTGGAAATCGCGAATATCAAGCTTTCTTTTTTTAGTCGCCATTTGATTCAATATGTAACTATTAACTGGCACAATGATGAAACAAACAATATACAAATTTTCACAATAAAACTAATAACGTGACAAAGTTAAAAGTGACCAAAAAATCACGTCGGGCATCAAACTAAATTTAACTTTCGACTGAATTCATACTCTGTATTCGTATATCGGCGTGACTAATAGAAAACATAAAAAATGTGTTCTAATATCTATTTCTATTAGCTTAATTCTCACCAAAAGTAAAACAAAAAATAATTATGACTTCTTTGGCACAACACTCAAAAAATTACATTTTCTCTTAATATTTAGTTAAAAAGGACCTTTGTTATGAAGTCTGATTCACTTGCCTAATTAACCCACATCATTGTGCGTTTTCTTTTCACCGAATTTATTTCCAATCCAAGTTAAATATGTTGATGAAATAACTATTTTGTTAAATATATTTCGGATGGAAAACGTCTGTTAAGCAGAATTTTGATTTACACCCAAGACATTTGTTTTTTCTTTTTCCTTCGATGCCCAAACTTTTGGTGGGTAAAAGTCAAACTTACTTTTTTTATTTATACAGAGCCTTGATGAATGATTCTCAATTTTGCAAGTATTACTCAATAATTTTTACTTGTGTTGAATATTTAATGCTAATAGTAAGTCACATTTAAACAGAAGATGCTTTCTTTTACATAAAGCAAACTACAAGCAAGCTGATTCAGCAGAATCGTTTTATGGCAAAAAATCGAAAATGAAAAATAACCTTTATATAAAAATGTACGAGGGGATGAAAGGAGAAACAGAACGATTTAGCTTTATATATAGTATATATCTTACAATTTTGTAGAGTGGTGGCGTGCCACTGGAAATTGCTCCGCGTGCCAAATCTGGCATGCGTGTCATAGTTTGCCGACCCCTGTTGTAGAACAAGGGTGTCAAACTCCAAAGGCTAACTTGGACAAAACAAACAAAGCTTAATTTTAGGTGGGCCAAAAAAATTCAATATTCATAGAAATGCAGGTTTATTTCGAATCCTATAATAAACATATTAAAGGACAAGAAAAATTTACTGTTTACATTCAGACACACATTTGACATCTCTTCACTGATACTATCTTTCATATTTCAGGAGAAATTTTTTATTATATATTATTGTATGCCAGTACATTAGCCTGGCCGCAAAAATGTCCACTGGGGCCACAAGTTTGACATCCCTGCTGTAGAACGAAAGGCATCCTCAGAAGGAAAGAATGTTGCTAATCTTTCATCGAAAAGATATCATGAACGATTTCTGAAGCTGAAAAATGGTGGGAAATAGATTAGACAGTTGTGTCAGTTCTTGCCAAAAGTACTGAACTTGATATGTAGTGTTAGATATTTCCCTTCTTGCAATAAAACAATACAGCTTATAGGTTGGATATAAAAATTCCTTAACAAATTTGAGAAGGGAGTTTTTAAAAAACTATCTTGCATGCAACGACAAACAAATTCAAAATTCTTATTTCTTTGTTTCAAAAGGGAGCATTTAATAAATCCAAAGATAGAATTCAGTGTCACTTTGATTATTCATTGATGTTATTGAAAAATCCACTGCTTTTGCCATCCAATCATCCTTTGTTTTTCTTTTGATTTCGTAGAAACATCAAGAATTATCACACACACAAAGACTAAGTTTGGTAAACTACTAAAACCAATCCAAAGATTATTTCACAAGAAAACTGACTCCTGACAACACATAAGACTTGAAAAAGAAGTCTTGAAACATAGTCTTATGACAGAAAATTTTTTTAACCTTAAAATTTTTTTATACTTTAATCGATCATTGTTAATTTTAAAAATTGTTACATCATTAATTACATAAACACTCATTGAATAGTTTAAGGGATATGAACAGCAATTGAGTTTATCTTCAGTAAACACAAGATGGAAGGGTATTAGAAATAAAATCTTTCATTAAACAATGGTTATTAATAAATATTTCCTTTTACTTCAGATAATCAAAACCACCAGAGAGTTTTAATTAGGCCTATACACGAGACTGCAGAGTTCTTGACACATTAGCTTTTAGATACAATTCTGCTAATCTGTAAATGAATGCACCTCCACTTTTGATCTAGTGAAAATAAATGTTTCTGTGTTAAAAATAAATTTGACTCTATTTAATTGTATTTTGACTCGTGCACCTTCTTTTAGAGGATGATTCATAATATTTGGGTAGAAAAGTTATGGTCATACTTGCAAAATGTAGTAAATAATAAAACATAAGCTAAATTTTTATAATATAAAATATCAGTTACTCTTTACCTTTTTAAAATATTATTATGAATTAACAAAGTATCAATAGAAAAATATTTTTTACAGAGTACAAGTTGATACCAAAACAACTTTCAAAATAAAAATATCTATGACAAAAAAATTATAAGATTAAAAAAGTATGCCCCAAGCAGCATTTTTTTTATAAAGAGATCAATTTATAAAAAAGTATACCCCAAGCAGTATTTTTTTATAAACAGATCCATTTAAAAACTCTTTTATGCATAAAACTCCAGTAAATATGTATATTTTAATTTCATTTTAGAATTCTTCCAGATTTTCATAATTATATTGACTTGTTTGATACATATAGCTTCTAAAATATGCTTGTGAAAAAAAAACTTTAAATAATTATTTTAAATAAAAATCCTTTCATCAGCAACATAATGGAGATAATTTTAAATATGTGCTTATATCACAGAATCAGTACTTCTATAGAATCTCTCACAGATCATTTTCCAAACCAATAGAATCGCTAGAAAATATAACTGACACAAGTATATGTTCAGATTAGTACATCGCAATAGGTGCAATTCTAGCTAGAAATACACCAATTTTCAAGGTCACGATGATTTCACATACGTACCAGGAAATCTTAGTACACACTATAAGGTTCAGTAACATTAGGTAAAATGTATTATAACTGATTTAAACATTTATTGAAAAATATTTCTACTAAACTAGAATTGGTATTTACATATCATACCAACAACTCATTTCGCCAAATTAAAAGATGTCGTAAATTCAAGAAATGCCTACACACACAAATATTGTCATCTATTGTGTTAAAGCATACACAGATAGGAATTTTACGATTAGATACATATTGCGATATTTGACATCTTTTGTTTTGACGAAATTGATCAATAGTATAATATGCAAGTACCCTAAAACTGAATAAGTTAGTTTTTTTAATCAAATAAATTGATGAGTAATAACACACTAATATGAAATAATGAATTTTAAAAACAATATAAAACATAAAGATACTGATATATTATACAGCAAACTAACTCAAATGAAAAGATGTTGCCAAATGCTGCAATATGCAGCAAAAATGGAAAACTGTTCCCACATGTCATTATTCAATAATCTAATTTATGCCTACAATGACAGCTCTTGATGAAATTTTTTGATTTGGTGATGTTTTTTAATTCAGCGAAATTGGTTGATAGTATAATACATAAGTACTGATTTAAGAGTACCTGCAAAATCCTTTAAACTTATTAGAACCAAATCACAATAGAACTATATAAATGTATATTTTTCCAACACACATTTATAAATAAACTAGAGAATTATAGCTTATTAGAGGGATTATTAACATAACTCTACTATACAACCATAATCAAAAGCAAACTTAGAATTATTTAATTATGTAAATCTTCAATAAAAAATTTAAGAAATTTAATTTTTAGACAGAATATACTTTACATAATTAGCGATAATCACTGCTATTTCACAAAAAATTGTGCACAGAATTGATGCTAATGCGTTAATTATTTTCAGAACATATACTGATTTTAATTGATGTACCCATTTTTTTAACAAAATCGATGACATCAAAAGTCTAAGTTAGAAAACTATAAAAACAAAAAGAATTTAACTAGAGATGATTTTTTTTAGAGAAAAGCATAAATAAGTTTCAGAACGAATAAAAATTTTTAAGAAAATATTTGTAAAAAAGGTTTTTTTCTTATTTATAAAATGAGGAAATGTTTATACAAAGTTAAAGTTAACATTAAAAACATAAGTCAGCTAAACACCATTTAAAGTTATTGCAGTCTTGAAATATTTCTAATTTTACAAAATATGCTTTGAATGCATCACAATTTAACTTTATCGTAAAATTAGAAATATTAAATTATAAAACACTAAAAGTAAACATATTTAAATATCAGACTATGAAATTTAGAAAGAATACTTGAAAAAGTTTTATGCTCTCCAAAATACAACTAGACATTTTGAATATCAGGAAGAAAAAAATCCAAACATTTCAAATAAAAGACGAGTGTTCATTTCTTTACAATATACTTTTTACAAATAGCAATGAAATAGTGTAACAAAGCTTGAATGACATTGTAAAATAAAATCACATCTCTGAAAAATAATTTGACATTTTTGAAAATTACTACCATTTAAATAAGGCAATAAATATTAAAATTTAGGTTGATATGCAAATATTAAGTTCCATCAGGTTAAAATAAATTACTGAAAGATCCTAGCAAATGCAATTTCTTGCCACCTGAAGAAAAAAAATCGGATGGCCTAAGTTCTAGGGTAAACAAAAATATTCATTTTTTAAAAAAAACACACATATCCAGTGAACTATAGCAACTTTAAAACACAAAATGTTTTACTAATAATGTTAAAGAATCATCCTAACACAACTTGATTTTAACAATTTCTGAAAATAAGGCATTTTATTTACCAACATGATATATTAACTAAATAATCTCACGATATATATGACAAGATTTTGAAAACTGGTTTTAATTACATCAATTGCTTTGACAGATTATTACAACAAATATAAAATGATATAAAAATAAAGTTCATCACATAAACACTTATTATAAATTTAAGATTCTTATTCAAATCATTCTTATTTTCAAATAATTTTTTTAAGTAAAATGCCAATTGCAAATTAGACAATCACATAAGGTGAATGAATTTATAACTGAACGGCCAGTTTTAACATTTTTAAAACCTTACCATTAGACAGATAAGATTGATATATTATTCCGAAGTTAGCCTAGCAGATTCAAAAAGGTTTTTAAAACCGTTAAATTAATTTCAACAACTTTAAAGCCCCTTAAACACGTTAATATAAAGAGTTCACCATAAAATGTCACTAATGTATAAAAGTTACAAATACAGTTGAAATTTAAGAATGAGTCTTTCTATTGTAAAAAGGCCATAGCGATAGCATTAATTACACAAAACAAAGCAAATTATTAAAAATTTTTTCAAAGAATTTGAGATGGTTTTAATTTGTTCCAGTAAGATAAAGTTTCAAAATATTACATTTTAATTATTTAATACCTTTATTATAGTTAGTAATGAATACCAATTATAAAGGAAACGGTCGTAATTTAGCAAGGAACGCATTTTTATCCGCAATAGCGTAACGGAAAATAATTGGGCCCTCCCGCAAGGTCAGGTTTTGGGCCCCAAGCCGGATCTTACAAAGGATTACAAAACCAAACAAAATGTACCTTTACAGATCACGCAAAAATATTTAAAGATTAAATTTATTACTGAATACAAAATCAACTTGGGGAAGTCCTCAGAAACCGGGATTTTTTAACGCTTCGAAATACGTCAAAAACGCCAAGCAGAGCGAGTATCATTCAAATGTGGCTGTCTGTTGAATCTTCTTACGTCTGACTGCGTCACTAAGTTAGAGTAAAAAAGTTAGAAATTGTGGGCTTCCACCACATAAAAAAAAGAGTTCGAAATTCTATTCCACCTTTTCAATAAAATACATTAAAAAAATGAATTTTTAATGCTTGTTTTGGGCTTATTTCAGGTTAGAAATTTTGAACTAGTCTTTGAACAATATTTCGATTGCAGTTGAAAAGATTAAAATATAAGAAATTTGTTTATATATTACAAGTTCCTTTACACATATAATTCTTTAAAAAAAAATCCAATTTTTTTTTGTTGAAACAACTGGTTTTTTCTGTATAAAAGTAAGAAAATCTTGACATGAAATAAAAATTGTTGAAATTTATTAAAATAGTGTTAAATATATAAATAAACTTAATTTATAAAACTTTTTCCTCTTATCTGCATTTATTATTATATACTATGTTTAATTTCTATAAATTTATTTATATATATATATATATATATATATACAGTGAACCCCAAATGTGTTAGTACACTTGCAGTTTCCTATAAAATTTAATATTTTCGACTAATAAAAATTAATATATTGTAATTTTAATTTTTTTATAATATCTGCAACTTGTTCTTAATAGAATGACAATTATTTTTTTAAATGATATAACTATTATTTTTAAAAATTAATAATCAAAAAACTTTTGAAAAATTACGCCACTAAAGTCTTCGTACCACCTAACAAAAATCTCAGTTTAGCTTTAAATATTGTATTTCTTTCTTACTTCAGTTCTTAGTAGGATATCTTTTGGTGTCCACAATAACTTTTAAATATTTTAGTATAGATTTAATGAGTTTTTTGTAATTTATGCATCGGTTTTCCTCCATGCTTCTGTTATTATTGTTTTTACTTCCCATTATGTATTTACAAGTCATGTTTTCTTTTTATTAAATCAAATTGGTCGTAGTCATCACGTTCTGAGTGAAATATAAAGCATTTCTTAACTTAAAACTGTCATTCTTATATAAAATATGAAACAAGAAAATTCGTATATCTAAAATTTTCATTCTACGACAGTATTTATACCAAAAAATGCAAGACTGAATTATGTATCATTAATATTTATTTAAAAGCAAGCTAAAAATAAGGTCTCTCTCTCTCTATGCATATATTTTGCATACATTTGGAGGAAGAATCTGCATTTTGCCTACATCATTTTCTGAAGAATGAAATACTAATGAATTTAATCATTTAGGTATTAATTTAATTTAAAAAATTCATTTTACATCGAAAAACATTTTATTTATTATTTGATTTACAATTGCTATATTAAAAACAATACCAAATTCTAATCATTTGTTAAGTGGAATAATTATATGAAATCAAATTATTGTTCAGTTTAATGAAATTCATATGGAAATAAAAAATTTTAATACAATTTGGTTTGTTTAAATAATTTAATTTTTTTTTTATTTTCTTCAAAATCCCCCCCCCTTTTTTTACAAAGTTTTTTTTAATGCTTTAAATCAGTTTTTTCATTTTCTACTTTCTTTTATGCATTAATAGATTGCAGTTCATGACAGATTTCTGCAGTATGGACCTGTGTATAAGAATCTGCATTCTGAGGGAAAATTTTACATTGTATTTAGTTTTCGTGTCTATTTTTACTTCGTATAAGGTATTTCTACCGCTTTGATTTTTTTAAATAGGCCACAGTCTAGAAGGTTAGTCTTGGGTTCGAATCTGACCAAGAATCCTTTTTGTGAAATTCTGCAAGTACAACTTAATATATGAAATGGGATTTCAAACTTCGTGAATGATGTTGTGGGTAGTTAATAAAATACAAATTAAATGTTCCAGCTGAGGTGTGATTGCATATAAATTTGAAGTCTGCATCCAAAAGAACCCATGTTATTAAATTTCAATGTTAAATTAATTTATAAAATTAATTGTTCATTTTTAATTAATAAAACTATTTGATTACTATTATTTAAAATTTAATTTTTAGGTTAAAGAAATGTTAAATAATTTTTAGCGATGCATTGAATATGGGACAATTTTCTTCTAAAAGTCATTTAATAGCTAATCCATCAAAAATGTATATTTTCATCTTTCGTGCGCAACGCTTCTATTAAATTCAATTACTAAAAAGCTTTAACTTTATTTAAGCACGTTAGTTATGTCAAATGTTTTAATATCAGATCATATTTTAATATTAAACTGTGTCAAATTACATTTATAAAAATAATGCAAATATTTTATATTCCTAATTTATCAATACTTTGATTTTATGACATTATAAATTTTTTGAAAAATATGTAAGTGATTAGATAAGTAGCTTTTATGTGTGTTTTTTAATCGGCTAAATTGTGCAAATTATATGTACTGATCACTATTTGAACTTTATTTTAGATTAGTATTTTCAAGAATTGACTTTTTCTTTGACCCTTCAAGAGTATTTTATTTTCTCATAAGGATAAGAGTATTAGAAATTTAAATGAATACATTTAATTTTTTTTTTGCTGTTTGTGAAATTTATAATGTTGTGGATTTTTCTAAGTAACCCATGTTTTCTAAAAAAAGAATACAAACTTCATATTTTGGTATGAAAATTGTAGCATTTCGTTTCAATTGTAATAAATATAAAAAAAATATAGATTTCATTTGTTGTAAACAGAGGACTTTTTTTAACAAGTGAAACAAATTCAGTTGATCATTTCAAATACTAGCCGTTATAACGCGTTCGCGGGTAGTATTTTTGTATAATTAATCACTGAACAAAACTCGTAATATTTCATATTTCGTACTCGTTGAAGATATTTAATTAAAACTGTAAATCGCTTACAATGAAAAATGACTGGTAAAAAAAAATAAAAAACAAAAAATTTCTAAGCTGATGATTCTCAGACAAGAAGTGAACTATAGTAGCGAAGCAGCAAAAATAAAAGAAAAAGAAATTTGAAGGATAGTTTTCAAGTATTTGAAACACTTCCCTATTCTTGAAAAAAGGAATTCCCTATTCTTGAATCTTTTGGACCATGTCGCAAAAACAGTACTAGATTTGTTGACCTCAAAACGGAGTCTTTCTAAACATGAAAGATCAGAAGAATTTTTATCTTTAGTTTTGAACAAAAATGAAAGGGATGTTCATATTCGCAAATGTTTCTAATTACAATATTTTTGTTCGTTCTTATTTATTATGAACGGAAAATTAAAAGCTCACTCAAACACACAGAGCGTTGTCGAAATTTCACAAATTTGCTTTATCCAGCAGATGGCGTTGTTTGCAACTCGGATGACGTCAAGAAAGATGAAGCGTGTTTTCTAGTAACCTATCATTACTATAGCAACGGGGTGTGGTTTAGAAATGATTGACAGATGTAGTCGATATGAGAGCGCTTGCGCTCTTTGAAGAACCAGATCGAAGAGAGGGAAAACGTGTCAGCAAATGGGAGGGAGTGGGAGGAAAGAATGTGAAAGAGTTTTCTACAAATAGTTTCAACGTTTCTGTCACTTCTGCACAAAACTGGGTGCGGAGACATTTTTTTTGAAAGCCGTGCTAGTGGATAGGTATCAAAATGTACATTGCACTTCTAAGTATATATAGTTCTGGAATCTACTCAAAAATACATTTTTCTGCAGAAATGATGAGGCTAATCGGTCTAGATTTGTCGGAAAACATAGGATATATTTGCTTAATTTGGGTATAATTATTATGTGAGTTTTTCCATTCATATGGAAAATAATAGAGTGTAATGCACCTGATATTTTGTCACATGAATTATTGTATTTCAGGGTAGGCCTTTGAGTACAACATTTTTGAGGGAATTCTATTGTAGAATTTTACTGTTTCCTAGTTTCGGATGACATTTATCCCTTTTTGTGGAAATTGGTATTGTAGTTTAGAAATCATGTAATTCATTTCAACTTTTCTATAAAATCATCGTTATAAGGCTCCGGATTTTTAGGGAAAAAATTTTCAAATTGTCTCTTGACAAATACGTCTACATTGTCTTAGGTATCATAAACAATGCCCATAAGATTAAGAAAGGAAACGAAATATGGGTGGGGGTTTTAATTTTTCGACGAAGAATTTGGTAGATCTTTTTTTGAAATTTAGAAAAAGTATTTTTTTTTCGAGTTTTAGGGGATATATTTGTTTTATTTATCTTTGTTACCTTTATTTATTTATCGATCTAATTCTCTTTGTTTGATAAAAATATGCGAAACTTTAATAAGTTTCTTTCTGCTCATATATCTTAGATACAAATTGTATTTGAAATTGTCATAGAAGGATGCTTATTATGGAAATAAAGTTTCGATTTGAATCTTTAAAAAGAAAATGTCATTTTTCTTAGAAAATATTAACTAGAGCACTTTTTTGTCAGTCCTTTTTTAACAGCATTCCATTTCTTGTTTTACAAATTAATGCTATTTCCAATCAGGGGCATAGTTACCGCGTATCAATGATACGGTGCCCCAAGCTTTGAGGGCGGGCACCCAATGGGGTCGATTCACGACTTCTCGGCGCCAAGTCAGAATCACGTGACGAGTATACAAACATTTCCCCGGCCTTTGCTTTAGTGTGTGACACTCCTATACTTGAACTGTTTATATCTTCTTTATGAAGTTTATTTCTGAAACTTTATTTATTTTTATTATGATTTTGCATTTTCCTTGTTTCATAGTTAGGTAGGAATTAATTTTCGTAATTTTTTTAGTATAATTTTTGTTTTAGTTTAGTATATGTCATTTGATGTTAGTGTGCGAAGCCGGCGATTACTTGCAGTGTTTGTTTACATATATTTAATAGTCCTAGGTATTTTTTTTAGTATACTTATATTTAATCCTTAGTATTTTTTGGTAGATTATGTTTATTTACACACAATAATGATTTACAGTATAAAATTGAGCCTACTGAATTTGGAAAAACTTCTCATGGGTTTCCAATTACTTATTCATAGATAGTGTATCATTCCATATAAATTCATAAAATAGTTCAATATCTAAGAAACGTGTGTATATATGAAATATTAATGTTTTTACCTTTCATTGTCTGATTCCCTTAGTATTTACCAGCTACAAATGTTTCATTTTTTAGAAATGCTCTGCCTCTATGATTTCTATTATAGAAGACCATGGAACATTTAGAAACATGAAATGCATGTAAACATAATTTTGGAAATGAATTGATAATAGGATTTGTCAGTAACATGGATATTTTTGTTTATTTAAAAAATTTATATCTATTTCTAATGTTTAAAAAGAGGTTTATACTTTTTGAGAACAGAGTGTATAAAATATTTTTTTAATATGGAAGTTTTTGATTAAGAATTAGGAATTCTGTGATGGAAATGAAAATGCTTTTAACATCATTTAAAGGTTTTGGGTATCTGAAATAATCTAGAAATAAACATTTGATACATTTTATGGTCTGACTTCCTTTGTAATTATTGCCCTTCAAAAGGTTATAATTTTTTTGGAAATACCTGTCTTTAACATTCGGAAAGAAATGAATTGGACTTTTTTAAAAAATAAATTATAAGAAACATGTTTAAAGAAATAGGCTTTTTAATAAAATTGTTTTATAGAAGAACAAATTAAATTGTTTTCATGAAAATTTCTCGTATACAGAAGCAGAAAATTCTTATTGGACAAAGTTTTATTTAATAATCAAACTTATTTTAATATACATCATTTATTGACACTTAACTTTAACATTACATAAACCCATTTCATGATCTGCTGAAATCAGACTCTGTGAATGTAACACTATACTATAAGGACAAATAGAGAACAAATCGAGCCAATATTCAAATTGCATAATATCTTATACAATTATTAAACCTCAATTTTTATATGTTATTGATAATATCTAAAAAATTCTCTGGAAATCTCTTATAAATAAATGGTTTTTTCAATTTATTTACAACAAATGAGTATTAAATGTCCTCAACCCAAACAAATAAAATGATACAGTAAAAAAAATTTAAGAAAATCATCTCCTAAACCACAGATTTAATAGTTTAAAGAAGGTCAAATTACGCAGAATTTCTAAAATTTTCTCTCGCTTTATGTATTTTATTAGGTTTATGACAAAAAAACTTACATTTTTAAACACCGCCACAGGTAATTAATAATAAACAAAAAAATTTGAAAATATTTTTTTAAAGGTTTTTGTGAATTTTATTTATTCTAATTTGAACACTATCAAAATTAATTTTGTCAAATTAATGCGTTTTTTCTTTTCTTTTTCATATACATTTACAAAAGTAAGATCTGAAAAGGTCTTTTCTTGTTTACAAAGAAATTAATGGCAAAAACTGTTTTTTTAATACATTAGTGATGACAAATTAATTCCCAAAGAAATAACAAGAGTTTCAATTGAGCTGAAACTTCTACACCGCATAAAAGTTTTAAGACCTAGATATATTTTAAGTTCTCATTACTCCATATTAGATTGCTGCAGAGCAATCACACACAGCTCATAAAAGTAAATAATGAAATTGTTCTTTTCTCTTAATTCATGTAACTGATATTCTACAGCTTCACAAAAAATGTGTACATAGTAAAAATACCCACAAAAAAAAAAAGAAATTTCATAAAAGGTTTCTTAAAGTTTGTTGCTTTTGAAGGGGGGGGGGCGAGATTTTATTCTCCTCAAATTTAAAAAAAATGCAAAAAATTATGCACAATAAGTAAAAATAAGAGAAAAAGGGAAGTAATGTTTTAATTTTTTTCAAAGGACATGTAATTGGGTTGTCTGTTATTTAAAATTAATTAAATCTATAAGAAAAAGAACCAGCTATGTTAAATATATCACACATAGGAACTAGAGAGCAAAATCAGGATACTGCATAACATTTGTATAGGTTATTTACAAAACTTTTCGTAGTCTTTTTGAAAAATTGTATAGTATGGGATCAGATTAAATGAAATATCACAAGAATTTTGGAATTTCATATCTTAAAAACTGGCAGAGTTATAAAATCCACTTCTATACACAATCAACTTTCTAATTTTACATAAAACAAATTAGAATACTAAATCATTAACTTATAGAAAGTTTTGAATAAAAGAAACATGTATAAATGGCAATGTACAAACTATTTTTTGTAAAATATCTCGATACACTTTTTTTTCAATGTCCTAAAAATACATATGTACCTGAATAACATTTACTTATATAATACTTGTGTATAACATTTGTTCATCATAACTGTAAAATCAAATATTAAATACTAAAGCTTATTATATTTATTTTTAAACCACCTTAATTTTCCTTACATTAATTTTTATTAATAAATCTTTACATACATATACTTAAAACAACATCCAAATGGATGGAAACACATAAAATTGACAAAGGGTTTTCTTTTTTTTCAATTTCACAGTAATTGCAAATTATAACAATCTGTTCCTCTATCTTCTGTTTTAATGGAAATATTTAATTTGCTTACACTGAACATACCAAAACTTAATGCATACTTATTTCTACCAGTTATTGTAAATATAGTGTTGAATATACTTCAGTTCCATTTCATTCAAACTTAAAACTTATTTGGAGAAATGTATTATATATAATTATATTTACACTTTAAAAAAAATGGAAGATGAAATGACATCAGGAAAAAAGATTCAAAATTCTTGCTCTGAAGTTTGTTTTAAAATAATATTAATAAAGTTTTTAAATAAATTTTTTAAAATCATTATTAATTTAACAAGTTACCAAAGTTTATCATGAATAAATTGAGTCCCATTCTAATGAAAATCACAATTTGTATTAATTGTAAGCAAGATTCTTTTACCAGGGCCATCCTAAATTTCACAAAACTTCTCATTTCCCCAAATTATACACAAAATATTAATTTACTTCAAAGTTTCTCTAAGAAATACTAAATCAGTACTCATACCATTCCAAAACTTGGAACATATGTATAACTGCTGACTAATTTTGCCAAGCAAAAAGACATCCAAACTTAAAACAAAATTATACCACTATACTGTGTTATACACTATACTATTACTACTGTGTTCAAACATGATCAGGAACAGTTTCCACTCATGGCTGTATATCGTAGCATTTGGTGTTTTTTTATTTGAAGAAATTGGTCGATATTATATAATGCTATACAAGTGCCCCAACTTTGTCCTTTCAACATACGTCACACAAAAATATCAGTGATTTTGGACGATTAACCCCTTAACAATAATTTTGAAAAAAATTCTCTGAAATTACCTTTTTTTACTGAATTTTTCATGAATATAGATTATTGAAAACAACAATTTGTAAAGTTATACATTTAAGGGTAAATAAAGAGTTGAAAAAGGTTATATTAAAATTCTGAATATTGCCACTGCTTTTAGAAAGTAAACATCCAACAGAATCAAATGTGTATATGTAAAGTCATACTTGGTTTCATGATCCTAATTACCGATAAATATCATAAAACTGATCTAAATACACTTCTTGGGTCAATATTTGTAACTAACTCAATGCAACAAATTTATTCAGGACTTAAATTTATAAACAGGATAATATCATTATACATGAGCCTTTTAGACTTTAATATTTATGTAAAAATTAAAATCCAGAACACACACACACACAACACATTCTTATACTTAATAAATTTCAGCTGGGATTGCATAGATTTCTTTAACAAATAATGTTTCAATAACAAGTGTATAGTCTTTATATGAAAGTAATCATCAAAATTATTGAATTTTACCCGCATATTTGTTATCCATAGTGAAAAGAAATTGTACATCAGTGTGACAAATTTATACCAATCAAATTCGGAAAAACAGATATTGTGTTAAGAAATCCTCATACGACATAATAAATATATACCACACAAATATTTTATAATTTTTATTTATTCTTTTTTGTAAAAGAATTATGGATTCAATAATGATTTTTTATTTTGACCATCTAGGACATAGGTTTCCAAACTTTTCAGCCTCATAGACCCCTTGGTAGGTTTTTCAATCTGGGGTAGACCCCCTATCCTAATATTAAATCTGTGCAAATTTATCAACTTAAATGTGTTTTTGACAGCAGGTATAGGGCTTTTTACTTTAAAAGATTACCATTTTTAACTACAGTAAAGTATAGAAAAGTTTAATATTTAAGAAAACACATGTTAGTTAATTTAATTAGTTAGTTAATTAAATTAAAATTTAACTAATGCATAAAATAACTGTTACATAAAGTAACTGTGCAACAAACAAGTGCTTTTAGAGGGAGAGACAAATCTGGGGATACAATAATAAATTTTCAACATTTGGCATCAAACTTATCAGGGTATAGCCCTAAATATCTCCTCAGCTAATGTTGTCCGGTATTTTCTTCGTTCTTTTTTGTTTTGGAGATTGGCAAGCGCACCTTCTCAAATGAAAAAAACTATTAAAAGCTTTCTCAAGATATTCCATAATATGGAATGAATAATAGGAATATCTTTTTAAAGCTAAAATTGTAACCCGTTAATAGCCGTTTTTAAACTTTACTTTAACATCTTCGTTAGTGCATATTCCTAGTGCTTAATTCTTATAATATGATCCCCAAGAGCCCTCGTGTAGCTGAACAGTGGGGCGTTAATATTCACTCACTCACTTATAATATGATATTTTTTTTCAAAGTGGCCATATGAATTCATTGTCTTCTGTGGTACTTCGGTAGTCAAAACATTCTCAAACCTAGTTTCAGAATCTAAAAAACGGGCATTTAAATGTTGGCGACGTCCGAAATTATGCTCCTTTAGCTTAATTCTGGCGAGAAAGGCTGTGTGAAATGTGGTCCTAATAACACATTTATGCTGTCGCCTTGTAACTGCAAATAAATTTCATTAAATCTAATAAATAAATCTATTAAATAGGTAAGTCTAGTTTCCATTTGATTAAATTTCCTTTTAAATTAGTCACGATCAGGTTCAAAGAGAGCCACAATCGTAGACCCCCATTTACACCTCATTGACCCCCAAATTATTATTTTACTGTCGTTTTATTCCTTACAGATCATGAATACTAAATTTTAATTGTTCTTTTTTTTAGTTTTAAAAACATATCATTATTAAAAAATAAAACAAAAATTGTTTATTTTGGTATAAATATTTCTTGACCAACATACAACCTCCACACCACAGTAACTATAATAAAATAATTTATTTGTAAAAAAATTATATATATATATATATTACATTTTGAACTTCAAAATCTTTATATTGAAGCAGCTATTCATTTTGAAATGGCATTTTGGATGGGAAGGAATAATATATGCTCACTATTCCCTTAACTATTTTTTATTTCAATATATATAAAATTTAGTGAGGAAGTATTTGATGTTATAATTTACTGTTGTGTGTGTGTTGAATAATTTTTTTAAAAATTGTTTCATATGTATAAAATTTCTATCAATATATGTATAAAATCTCAATAACTTGACATGCTACCTTTGTATACTTTTTATGTGGAGGATTTAATCAGATAACATTTCATTCTCCTAAATTCCACACCACCACACATTCACAACAGGAAGCTGTGATTTTTAGAATTTCAGTGTTGGCTGAAATGTTATATTTCTTTGTGTATATTCAGTTTCTTTTCTTTTATTTAAACAAATATGTGAATGCAGTTTTTAAATTTCTTTTTTAAAACACTACTGTCTTTCCAACTCTAACTCAGGGATTATATTTCTGAAATTTTAAAAGCATTTTAATAAATTGTGTACAATTCAGGATTAATTAAAATTTTAAAACTTATTGCTGAAGTTATTTTAAAGTTCAGATTTTAGATAATTTCCACAGTCATATACTATTTCAAATTTAATGTATTATTGAACATTCTGTGCTTGGACAAATTATTCTCACAAAAGGGAAAATCACTCTACCTTAGTTTACTATAAGAAAGTGGCAGAATCTTTGCTGTGTGTAACTCAGTAACATTAAATTAAGGACACGAAAACTGAAAATGGATGATATTGGATTACTCCAATAATTCTCAGTCCTTTCTATTAAAAACAAAAAGAATTTAATCAAAATAATGGTTGAATGTAAATTTAATTTGTCGTTCTTTTTTTTTCTCTTTCATTATTTACCTTTATTTCAAAGTGAATGCTTTTTCATACTTTTGATTTTTCTATCATGTCTCTATTCAAATTAACTTTTCTGATATTTTATTTGGAGGATTGCTATGAAAGAGACGAAAGTGTGGTTCTACAATATGATAATTGGATCCTCCTAGACCAGGAAAAGGGAAGGAAATTTAGGACCACTCCCTAAAATACTTTCCTTTGAAACTCCTCACTCATCTAATGATTCACATGGGGGGAGGGGGCTATTTTACGACACCGACACTTGAACACAAACGCGCCTTAATTAGCTTGTTAAAAAAACGTGGGAACCGTTCTTCTCATTTCTTTTTCCCTGATTTATTCTTGTTGGCAAGATATTTTTTAACTCTATATCTTGATTAGAACGATTATTTTAATTATATTAGAACGCAAAATATTTTAAATGTAAACGGATTAATATTTTTTTTTGAATTTTTGTAAAATATTAATAACATAAAAATAGACATTTTAATCAATACTGAAAAATAATTGCTATTACGTATGTCTCAATGCTGTACATCAAATATTATCATTATTACACTTTTATTAAGTTTTTCCACGCAATTTATTTGTGAGAAATTTAATGAAAATATTATTGTATGAAAAATATACATCTAAAAGCAAATTATATCGAAGTCATGCTTCTATTAGAAGTCTATTTTTATAACTATTCGACGGTGTGTGAAAACTTCATGTAAGATTATAGAGAGATAAAAGGTCAAAGCAAAATAACCATAGAAGTAAGTACATATATACATATATATATTTTACATTTTCTAAAAAATATGAATTTTTTCGTTTACTTCTTTGCTGGTTCGTTTTTAAGTTGCTTATTTAAAAAATGAATGTTTTAAAATCATTAATTAAACTCATTGTTTTTAAAAATTTTATTCCCCCTTCCCCCCAAAATATAAATTTTTTAAAAACACGTAAGGAGGGAAAGTACCTTTATACATTGTAAAAATCAATTTTTGAAAAATATTTTTAAAAATTATTACAGAAGGCTAAAAACGTTTTAAAGCAAACCTAATCAATATCCAACAGTAATTACGCTCTCTGCAATAAAAAATATAGATGTGAACAGAAACTAATATTATAAAAAAAGTAAACAAATAGATTTTTCGTTAATTTCTGATTGAATTTCGTTGGCTGGTCTTTTGTTTTGTTAATATCGCACTTCGAAACAACGTGACGAACTTCGTAATTTTAAATCACGATGAATTGAGGAGGATGACACCTGATTTGACATTTTACTCTCCAGACTGTTCGGATTGGAAATACACTATTAATATTTTTTATTTAATATAGAGTTATATAACAGGGGCGTAGCTAGGTAACCAAACGCCTTGGTGCAGCAACAACAACAAAACACCGAGGGTCCTATTTTGATTGGACTTTATCAAGTAAAAATATATTTGTAACTTAAATATGCAAAGCTATTTTATAACATCAGCCCTTTATCATGATCTACAGAATATAGGAAGTGGCCATGTTAGCCTAGTGGACAAGGTAACACACTAGTGGCTGGTATGTCATGATTTCGAGCCCAATACCACTGAAGACCCGCCGTGTAGGGGAGCAATGCACGTCAAATCTGTTGAGAGCTCAAAAGTCCTCCCGTTGGTGTGGTGTAGTAGTTAGGAGAGGGGATGCCAGCTCTGGCGTCGTCCTCGTCACTTGACCATGGTTCAAAATTACGAGGTTCGTCGCCAAAAGCCCTCGTCTGAACAGTGCGACGTTAATATTCACTCACGCAGAACAGAGGAAAGTAAAGCTACATACTACTTACATGTATGTGTATGAGTTTTCCTGAGTAAACTTTAGTAAGAGAGAGGTTACCCAGGTTCGATTTAACACGGGATAAACAGGAAACGATACAAAAATAAACATGAAAATGATACAATATTATAATTATTTTTAAAAAACACCCCTGCAGAAGTGGGAGTGGGACAAAATTACATAAATCTATTTATTACAGATACGAGTTGTGGCGAAATACTCGGAAGAGGAAAATAGCTTATTATGAATAATACTGTTATTAAAAAAAATTACCAAGAAGAAATAGCTTCCTGTGTAAGTTTAAGATGCATTTTTCATGGAACCTGAAGCTTATTTTCAAGTAACACTTGGAAAAATGAAAAAAAATTGAAAAATAACATAAATTTTCCATAAGTTAATTCGCAACATCATATACACAAAGGAAAGGAAAGAGAGGCCCCTGACCACTCCCAAGGTGTTCTCTCTCAAAATTGGGGTGGAACCGAGCCAAATCGTACTGTCACCTGCATGGTGCTCAAAGCTACGGCTAACGACAGGCGTGCAGTCTAGCCCGATGCCATGATGAATATCGTGGGCCTCGATCTGACTACGTCAGACAGGTGGCATTAGTAACAACAACAAGGAAAGGAAGGATTTTCTCTCTGAATTGTTTACATTTGTTTTTAATTTTAAGAAATACTTAAATAGCAGATAAATTTAAAATTTTATAAATAATGCATGGGAAAAATTTATACAAATTGCAACAATACAGATATACGGGGGAAAGATGGCTAGGGCTGCTATACGACTCAAATACGGGGAAATCATCGGGGTTGCAATATCGGTTCAAGATCTTTTTGTTGCACGTTTAATTTATAAATGGAATCCATCAAGCGTAGGGCCCCTTCTGGCGTTGGAGGCCCCTGGCGGCCGCCAGGTCCGCCACCCGCTTAATCCGCCTCTGGTCGCATGTCGCACACTCAACCAATTACGGAGGAAAATGCTTTTGTAACAGATTTGGAATTTTTACAATCGCCAATTTTTGGTGAGATATTCTTAATCATTCTTTTTTTACAAACACTTTCAGTACACTTTCTTTGCAAAAATATCTAACAATGATTAGAGGCTCATTATGGAAGTGAAAGAATACTCTCATTTGCACGATTTGTTGAACAAAAATCCCCAAAATAAAATAATAAGAGAAAATGCCTGGAAGGAAATTGGATTATCCTTATAACTTTCTGGTAAGTAAATTTTTTACATTATATTTAACTTTTACTCTTGGAAAAAGTTTATGTATGTTTTGTGCAACTGTGTTATTAAATACAAACAAAATAAAAAAGAACATTTTATATTTTCTTATACTTGGATAAAAATCTGTAACACCAATATAAAAAAGAAAAATTTGAAGAACTTTTCAAAACGAGTTTTTAATAAAACCTGCTTTAAACACATAATGTTTAAAAAAAAACGTTTTATATATGTTAGCAATAAAAGCGACTATTTCAAAGTACTTCCCAAATTATATAGCATATATTTTCTAGGGTTATTTTATTTAGCATTTTTTAATATATTCAATGAAGATGAAATGTGTATTAAATACAGTGCATTTCAGATTTATACTTGTACGAAAATATTTTGTATTGTATTAGATTTTGTTATTACAACAGTTTTGTACTTAAAAATGCCTTCCACTTTGTTCTTATAATTTCCTAGTATGCAGTTAGACCAGTGTTTCTTAACACTATGTGCCACAAGAGGCTTATCAAATATGCTACAAGAATTTTTGACGAATAATTAAAAGTGCATGGGTCGTGTGGCTTTGAAAATAGTAATTGCAATTGCTTTAAAAAAAGATATTTTTTTAGTTTTTCTGCTTTCATTTAGTATTTTTTGCCCAGGTGTAATTGACATAGATTCAGACACACAAATTGGTTTTCTTAAAATCAAAAAATTTGCTAAGTTACTCAGTCTTTAAATTTTTTTAATGTGATTGCATTGCTGGGAGCAAATGAAAAATATTTCATTCAGTTAGCCATAATGGTCAGATATTTAATAAAATCGGTCGCTAAGAAATTTTTTTGTAACATAAATCGTTCACGTTTTCTTATATTCAGACATGCTACCAACAGAAAAAAAAATTGATATACTAGTCTAGACTAATTGTGCTGAGCATATTAAAAAAAAAAAAGTTTGCGTTCATATTCAACAGAAACATCCATCACTAACAGTATAATATTGGAGATAAATTTTGTATGGATATCATATTTAGATCAGTTCGCTTTTTTCACATTATTTCATAATACAATTCAACTAATATATGTAGAACATGTATTAGTTACTAGGTATATGTTGCTTTGTCTTAGGTGATTTGTGTAAAACCCAATTTAAGGTTCTAAGGGATCGGTATCGTAAAGAAAAGGTAAAAGTATTGCCAAGTGAAAGGAAAGGAAAGGCACGTAAAATTTGGCCTTTTTCAGGCATGCTAAGTTTCTTGGATCCGTATATGCAAAAAGGAAGGTATATCTTTTCTTATAACTGTTTGATTATTTTGAGAATAAAATGTTTTATGTTAGCTTTTGTTTTTATTATAATTTTGAAGTATTTGGTCAAACATAATAGATACAACAATCATGCTGATAACTGTTCTTAGCATTGAGGAACAAATACGAGGGTGGTCTGAGAAGTTCCGGAAATAAAAGATACAAGACATTTTTTCTGAATTATTTTCATTTTTTAACATAGTCTCCTTGTAACTCTACACATTTCACCCAGCGATGCTCCCATCTCTGTAGCCCGTCCAAATAGTACTCAGCGTCTTTCTCTGCAAAAAAATTTTTCACGAGAGTGATTGCCTCTTCAATTGACGAAATTCTCTGTCCTCCGAGTGCAATTTTTAGATGAGGGAACAAAGAGAAGTCGCTTGGAGCTGTATCTGGTGAGTAAGGTGGATGGTCAAGCAGTTCAAACCGTAATTAGTGGAATTTCACCATGGAAACCACTGAGGTGTGAGACGGTGCGTTATCTTGGTGAAACAGGATTTTCTTTTTCTGCAAATGTGCCCGTTTTTCCGCAAGTTCTGCCTTCAGCTTGTCAAGTCATGATATATAGTATGCTCCTGTAATGGTTTTTCCTTTTTGAAGGTAATCGATTAAAATTGTAATTTGTGTCTGTTCCTGCTTCCCTCTAATCCCTCTTGTCTACTCTCGGACCCGGTTAGATGTGTGGGAAGAACTGAATAATCAGCCAACAGGATTCACTCTAATCATTTAATTGTCACAAAATATCAAGCAGGCACAATAATAATCCAATTAAGAATGTTGATCAGAGTACGAAGGTGAGACCCATTAGCCTGGGGATAATATTACGGACACTCAACTGATTCCACGATTACCTATACAAGCCCAATTTCAAATCCTCCGCACTCTAATAAGTTATATATATATATATATTCCTTGACTTCTATTTAAATAAGGCTCACGATACCTATACTCTTGTGAAGTCGAAGTCCTACTGTTGAGGCCTTGAACGCTAATCTTTAACTGAATTCGATCACATATCCGAGTGATCCTCTCTTGGAATTCTTCAATTGATACTTTTATAAACTTAGATTTGCACTCAATAAACTAACGATCCTCCACTCACCAATTAACTCTCAAAACTCGCGAATACAGAATTTACATAATAATAAACTTAATTTGCATAATCACGTTTTCTTACCTCCGATGAAAGTTGATTGGTAAAAATGCTTCCACCGAAGAGTCCCCAAGGGGTTAGAAATAGACGCTTTTATATCCGACACAACCCCCTCCGAGAAGAAGACGTGATTTATCTGAGGGTCTAAACGACCCGATAGAAATTACGAACATTTAACACCCAAAAACGATGAACCCACTTTAAAACTTTAACTCACTAACCTCTCAATTTTAATTGAACTAGCACATACAAAATTCATTAATCTAAAGGATACTCTACTACTGATCAATGTATCTTGCACATATCATCCCTACAGTGCATCCCATTCGGGCGAGATCCTAGAAAAAACCTTGAAACAAGGAAAACCAAAAAACCTAGGTTATGCACTTTATTTAAGTACTAATAAAAAATTTTACAAAGAAATATTATTTGACAAGCACATATTCTTCTGAACAGCAACAATACATATCTTCTTACTACAACCATAATACATTTCTTCTATACAGCAAGGGGTTCAGGAACTGCCTCCCTGAAATGAAACTGGATCAATTCTTATAAAAAATATTGACATTATACCAACATTAACACTATACAACAGGGCTAACGGGTCCCCAGGCTAACGGCTCTCACCTTCTCGCTCTGCACACTGATCAAATTTCTTAATTGGATTATCATTGAGATTGCTTGATATTTTGTGATAATAAAGTAATTAGAATTCATCATGTCGACTGATTATTCAACTCTTCCCACACATATAGCCGGGTCCGAGAGTAGACAAGGGGGATTAGACGGAAGCAGGAACCGACAAGCATTATAGTCTCGCCTAGGTTCTGAGTTAAGAGGCAGTGCTCCTTTTAGGGTTTTGCCCGAATCACACTTTTCAGGAAAGGAGAAATGTGTCAGGAGTTCCTTGCTAATATAGATGATGACATAGCGTATTATGAGATACCAGTGAATTTAGCATGTGCTTACTTAAAAGATCATTTAATAGGTAGAGCAGTGATTCCCAAAGTGGTCTATGACGATCTGCCAGGGGTCCACGCCAGCAAAAAATAATTTGGGGTCCATGAGAAGTAAATGGGGGCCTACAATAGTGGCTCTCATCAAACCAGATTGTGACTAATATTAAATAGGTAAGTCTAATTTCCACTTGATTAAATTTCCTTTTAACAGATTTATTTACTAAATTTAATGAGGTTTAATTGCAGTTACAAGGCGACAGCATAAATTTTATTAAAACAAATTCCATTTCAGCATTTCTTGCCAGCATTAAGCTAAAGGAGCATAATTTTAGACATCGCCAACATTTAAATGTCCTTTCTTTAGATTTGGAAACTAGTTTTGAGAATGTTTTGACTATCATAGTACATACCAGTAGACAGTGAATTCATATGGTCACTTTGAAAAAAATGTCAGATTATAAGAATTAAGCTGTAGGAATATGCTCTAACGAAGATCTTAAAGTAAAGTTTAGAAACGATGTCAACAATTTTAGCTTTAAAAAGATATACCTGTTATTTATTCCATATTATGGAATATCTTGAGAAAGTTTTTAATTGTTTTTTCGATTGAGAAGGAGTTTCAGTGCTCTTGCCAATCTCCAAAACAAAAACGAAAGAAGAAATTACTGGACACTTTTAACCGAGGAGATATATTTAGTGTTAAAATCTGGTAAGATTGATGCCAAATGGTGAAATTTATTATTGCATCCTCAGATTCCTCCCTCCCTCTAAAAGCTTTTGTTTGTTGCTCTCAGTTATTTTATGCATTAATTAAATTTTAATTTAAATTAACTAATTAAATTAACTAACATGTGTTTTCTTAAGTTTAAACACTTCTATACATCATTACAAATAAAATTTTTAATTTTTTAAAGTGAATAGCTCTATACCAACTGTCAAAAGCACATTTAATTTGATATTAGGTAAGTAGGGGGTCTACCCAAACTGAAAAACCTGTCAAGGGGTCTATGAGGCTAAAAAATTTGGGAATCTATGAGGTAGAGCTTTAGATTGCTTTGATGTAATCGGGTATACGTAAGTGGCGAGACGACTGCTTTCACGACTCTAAAAAAAGTTGTCGAAAAGTTTTCCCGTAGTTAAAAACAGATCGGAGTTGGAGGCTGAATTTTTTTCAGCGTAGAGGTCAGGCCCCGTCGGATTTTGTACACATCAATTGTTGAAAATCCATAAAACATTGGATTTAGGTTATGAGGAGTCCAAAATAGTAAACCATATTGTAATGCGACTCTAACCCCAGATTATGGACTATTTAAAGGTTCGAAATCCCACGACGAAAGTACAGTTATTTGAGTTGGTGGACAGGCATGAGAAACGCCATAGCAGTAGAGAAACCCCGGGTTCGAGCAATAATTTTGGCACAAGGGGTTGGGATGTGAGTAGGAACCCTGTGGAAAGGCGTAGAGATGGAAATTGGAGAAATGCAGGGGTCGGGAATAGACAAAATGAGCCGAGAGGAGTGAGCAGAGAGGCAAACAATTTTTCTCGTGGAGGTTTTCAGAATCGTCGATTCGAAAGAGAAAACCGCTACTAAGGTTCAGTTGCTAGAGTTGGTTGATAAATATGAGGAACCCAGGGTTCGAGCAATAGTTTTGAAAGAAGAGATTGGGATGTGAGTGGGAAGTCTGTGGAAAGGCGTGGAGATGGAAATCTGAGGGATGCAAGGATCGGATTAGGGTTTGCAATCAGGTGCTATATTTTTAATCCTGGGATTTCGGGATTACATTATCCAAATCCCAGGATCCCAAGATTAGGACTGAACTATTTATGTGTAAAATATTTAAACATCAGCATGGTTGAAATTACATAATAAAACTAAAAATATAATTAAAAATTGGTTTAATATTATTATTTATTGAAAAAAATGAAAACAAAACTTAATTCATTATAAAGAAAATAGTACATAATGAATTCAATAAAATAGCACAATTTGAATTCATTAAAAATTGACCCATTTGAATTGAAATCGATATGTTTGGGATTTTCCAAAATCTTATTGTAAATTTAAAACAGAATAAAAACCCTTGTTTTATTTTCATTAAAACACTGTATTTTTTATGTTTAATATATTTAAAATTGATAACTGCATGGTAAGACATTTTCTAAGAAAGTAGATTTTTCAAATTAAAATTATGAAGTCTGAACTCAACCTTTTCCCGACAAGCTCCCATATGCCTGTACACAGCACGTACACACAAATGATAGAATGGATTTACATAATTTTAATCTAAAAAGTTTTCTACTTATACACTGCCATAAAAATATATATACTTTCCTTTTTTAAAAAAAAATCTTATTAACATATACACTAGAAATTAATTACAATAACACTAAAATTGATTCTAATAAAATACTAGAAAAACAGACTTCGATTTTTTAATAATAATAATAATTCATTTTATATTTAACAGTCCAATAAAATTTTTTTTTTTTTTTACATCCTAAAAAAATATCTTTTCGCAATATTTTTAACAACATTTAAAAATTAATAATACATGCAATCTAATTTGAAAATATATATTTATAATGATAACAAAATAATATAACTAACTTTATCTTGCACAGAACATCCTACAGTGCATCCTATTCGGGCGAGAACCAAGGAAAAAAACCTTAGGTTGAGTCTTAGCACGACTGACTTAGGTCGCCAAATTGTTTTGGTGCCAAATTTTTGGCAATAAAGATTGCAATATGGCAACCCTGCAAAATTTAATGAAATGGCCACCCTTCTCGGACCAGAATTTTTTTAGTTTTCCATAATCTCTCTCTCTGTGGAAGCGGTCATTTCCTTAGATCATAGGTTCCCAAACTTTTTAGCCTCATAGATCCCTTGACAGGTTTTTCTGTTTGGGGTAGACCCCCCTACTTACCTAATATGAAATTTGTGCAAATTTATCAACTTAAATGTGTTTTTGACAGCAGGTATAGAGTTATTTACTTTAAAAGATTAAAATTTTTTACTGCAGTGAAGTATAGAAGAGTTTAAAACTTAAGAAAATACATGTTAGTTATAATTTAATTAGTTAATTAAATTAAAGTTTAATTAATGCATAAAATATCTGAGCAATAACAAATGCTTTTAGAGGGAGTGAAGAATCTGGGAATGCAATAATAAATTTTTCAACATTTGGCATCAATCTCTTATCAGGTTTTAAAACTAAATATATTTCCTCGGTTAATTGTGTCCAGAATTATCTTTTTTGTTTTGGAGATCGACAAGCGCACTGAAATTCCTTCTCAATCGGAAAAACAATTAAAAACTTTAAGATATTCCATAATATGGAATAAATAAAGGTATACACTGGTGTGCAAAAATTAAGGCCGAAGTCAAAAAATTAGCATATCAGCTGAACGAAGAGGCAGAGCAGACAGAAAGACCAATCAGGAGATTAAGTGAGGTGATGTACGGTAGCACATGCGCAGATATGCAGGTAGACGTAATGGGGGAGTGTCTAAATAGTAAAGCATGTTGTCGGTGTAAGATTAGTATTTCTGGCAAAGAGATTGCACACCGTATAGCAGTTAAAACACACCGAGTTGCTGCCTCAGCGAGAAATGGCGAATAATCAATCTGTTAGACGACATCTGGATGCTTTTACCCGAGGTCGAATCATTGGGAAGTTGGAGGAAGGTCGCAGTGTGACAAGTGTGGCTGCACACAGAGTTCGGAATTGCTCACAGCATCGTTTCACGACTTTGGAGACAATTTCAAACTACAGGAGAACAGCTATCCGGGGGTTCAGTAGTGGTCGTCCACGAGGAACCACACCCGCAGATGACCGGTATATTGCCTTACAGGCCAGAAGAAACAGGCGGAAGACAGCGGGAGAAATCGCTAGACACACGACAACAGGCGACTGGACGAACCGATATCGCGTTTTACCGTGGCCAGAAGACAGCACGGTGGTGGTTTGTTTGCACGACGCCCTGTACGGTGTGTACCTCTAACGCCTGCCCATCGGAGAAGGCGTTCTCTGTGGTGCCGGGAATACCGGAATTGGAGAGACAATGAATGGGGGCGAGTACTCTTTACAGATAGAGCAGATTCAGTCTGAGTAGCGATTCTCATCGCATACTCATCTGGAGAGAGCGCGGAAGCCGCAATCATCCCTCGAACATCATTGAAAGGGACAGGTATGGAGGTGGCGGTGTTCTCGTTTGGGGAGGCATCATGCTTGGTAGTCGTACAGACCTTCACATCTTCGACGCAGGTTCAGTCAACGGGACCCGTTATTGTAACGAGATTCTTCTGCCATATGTGCGTCTTTTTAGAGGCGCTATGGGTCCGCAGTTCCTTTTCATGGACGACAATGCACCATGTCATCGCACAGTAGCTGCCGAACAGCTCTTAGAGAGTGAGGATATTGAACGTATGGATTGGCCGGCACGATCTCCGGATCTCAATCCCATCGAGTATGTATTGGATTTTCTAGGCGGACGCTTGGCAGCTCGTACCTTACCACCAGTAACGATTCCGGAGCTTCGATTGGCGCTGCAAGACGAATGGGCAGCAATGCCTCAACAACTCATTGACACCCTCATTCTCAGCATGGGCAGACGCTGTGAAACCTGCCTAGCAGTCAGGGGAGATCATATCCCTACT